>JAUMHM010000078.1:33189411-33210148 GCA_032362435.1 Melikaiella ostensackeni | reverse complement strand
GAGGAGTTTCATAAGATAATTAATGGAATGTGGGAGGGAGGGATAATAGGAAAAGGTTGGGAAGAAGCAAGGATTGTTCCTATCTCTAAGGATGAAGAAGAAGACGACACTGGCAATTATAGAGGGATCGCCCTACTAGATGTTGGATATAAATACTTAGCGTCAATAATGGACAAGCGACTAAGAACGTGGCTAGAAAAGATTTGCTTAATTAGTGGAAGCCAAGCTGGTTTTAGAAAAAAAAGGCTGCTAGGGATAATATTTTTACACTAAACTCTTCAATGGGTAACAAGTTAAAGAAGGAAAAGGGAAAATTGGACGTAGCGTTTGTGGATTTCAAAAAAGCATTTGATACTGTAGATAGAAGACTAATGATGGAGAAATTGAAGAAAATGGGGGGTGAATGGGAATATGTTCAAAATGTTAGAAACTATATACAGTAAAACGACTGATGGAGTTATGACTGAGGAGGGGATTTCGGAGAGTTTCGAAACTAAAAGAGGTGTGAGACAAGGCTGCTCTTTAAGCTCTACGCTATTTAACGTCTTGACGGAGGACATGGATGATGAGTGGCAAAGAAAGAAGCAGGGGGGTACGGTAATAGGACAGCAGATAGTTTATGCATTAAAATTCGCGGATGACCTAGCCGTGGTAGCCGATTTTTCAGAAGGGCTGAAAGACATGCTCAAACCCCTAGAAAAGTATGTAAAAAAGAACCGATTAGAAATCAATGTAGCGAAAACCAAAATTATAATATTCAGAAAGAGAGGCAGAAGGGCGAAAGGGGAAAAATAGAGTATTGGGGGAAAGGAGATTGAGGTAATAGAAGAGTTCAAATACTTGGGATTTTGGTTTTCGTCTTTTGGCAACTGTAACAAACACTTACATATTACGGTTGAGAAAGCCCAGAAGGCCATTGACGCAGCTTGGGAAATAACAAAAAGATCTAGAACGAATAGCTTGAAAAGACGATTATACCTACTAGATACTCTAGCTAAAGCAGGGATGCTCTATGGTGTAGAACTTTGGGGGTGGAAGAGGCGAGAAGAGGTGAAAAGGATGCAAGCAGAGTATGTTAAAATGATAATGGTGCTCGATAGTAATATTCCAGGTTATACATATATGGCGCATGGAGTCAGGAAGAAGAAGTGTAGAAATAGAGGCTAAAAGAAGGCTGGGAAGCTATGTCAGAGAAATTCTAAAAATGGGGGATGAAAGACTACCAAAAATTTGTCTTAAAGAAGAATTAAGGGAAATTATAAATGGAAATTCAACAAATTGGGGAAGCGGACTAGAGGCAGCACTCAGGGAAGTGGAAGATGAGGTAACCCTAAGTCTGATGTGGAAGTTCGAAAACCTGGAAGAAATTAAAAAAAGAATGGAAAGGGGTATAGACACAAACATAGACCAAGAAATACAGGTAGACTGGGGTAGAATAACCAGATCCACTTACTGTGAAAATTACTTATATTGGAAAGAGGGATTTGTTAGAGAAAAGTATTGGGATAATCCGAGAGTAACCAATAAAGATAAACAACAGTGGGCAAGAATGAAGTGCGGGAACGTAGGACTAGCGAGCAATAAGGGTTTTGAAAGTACACTGTGCAGGCTGTGTGGGGAACAAGAAGAAACTTTACTGCATACCTGTATATGCAGCTGGAATGCGATCAGAGGGCGGTTAAACCGCACAACGGTGGAAGGGCTAGATGTGTGCGTGAAAGGGGTCAGAGAGTGTGACTTACGAAAAAAGGTCTGCAAAATTTTCAAGGCAGACCCGAACTCCGGGCTTTGCCAGTATGTAAGAGAGTTTGAATCACTAATTAAAACAATGTCTATAAAGAGCAATGAATTGCCAGAGGGTGAGAGATGTTCGTTGAATAACGAGTAAGACTGCTCAAAATTTAAATAGATAAGTTAGCGCTTAAGTCCGTAACTATTACACTTTTAGTTGAGGATTCATCTTTCTTCGTTGAAAATTATATTTTTTTTCAATAAAAAATTTAACTATGACATTTTTGGTTCAAAATTGATCATTTTTAGTTGAAAATGCATATATTTTGTTTAAAATTGGTCCTTTTTGGTGAAAAATTAATCTTCTTAGATTAAAATTCATCTCTTTGGTTTCCAATTGCACTATTTTGTTTGAAATTGATCATTTGTGACTGAAAATTCATTTATTTTGTTGAAAATTCATCTCTTTGGTTGCAAATTAAACAATCTTGTGGAAAATTCGTCTTTTTTGGTTGAAATTTCATTTATTACATTTTTCATTGGGAATTCATCTTTTTGGAAAAAAATTTTATTATTTGGTTGAAAATCAACTTTTTTGTTGAAAACTCGCCTTTTTGGCTTGAAATTTTAACAATCTGGTTGATTTTTTTTCTCTCTTGACTGAAAATTGAACAATTTTGATGAAAATTATTTTTTTGGTTGAATATCACTATTTTTGATTCAAAATTAAACTGTTTTTTGGTTGAAATATTAACTGTTACATTTTTTGTTAAGAAGTTATCCTTTTTCGTTCAAAATTATTTTTTTGATTGAAAAAAAAAATTCATATACTTTGTTAAAAGTTCGTCTTTTTTGGTAAAAAATTATCTTCTTGGTTGAAAATTCAACTCATTGGTTTCAAATTCACCTATTTTGTTGAAAATTCGTCTTTTTTGGTTGAGTTCAACTATATTTGATTCAAAATAAAAATCTTTTTTGGTTGAAATTCCAACTATTACCTTTTTCATTGAGAATTAATCATTTTTGGTTAAAAGTTCAACTACTTTGTTAAAAATTGCTTTTTTTTGTTGAAGCTTCATCTCTTTCGTTGAAAAATTAACTATTTTGTTAACATTTTTTTCTGGTTAAACATTCATTTTTTTTAAATTAAAATTTAACCATTCTATTTTTGGTTAAAAATTTATATTGTTCAGTTAAAGATTCAACTATTTGGTTGGATATTTCTCTTTTTTATTTAAAAATTTATGTATTTTGTTGAAAATTCAACGTCTACTAAAAAATTTTCTGTTGGCCTTAGAATATTGTAAATCTTCTAGAAGTGGAAGTTATAACTAGTTAAATCTAAAGAAACACTTTTTGGAAGAAATAATTAATTTCCATCGCCAAAGAGATTTATAGCCCAAAATAGGTGTAACAACTATCACACGAAAGTGACGAATAAAGTTTTGAAAAAATTAAATTTGGTTATATATTTCTAAAATACAAAAGCAACTAAGAAAAAGTTACATTTCGAATCGGTAAGGATAACGATAACTAGTTACTTTTTTCGCGATGTAACGGTAACTATAACTACATCCTTTTAAAAAGTAACTTACCTATCACTGTAAATTACTCCTGATGAGGAAGTCCAAATTGGCTTCGAAACATGTTGGTCCCCAGTAGTATAAAAAAGGCGGAGAAAAGAAAGAGTAAGAGGTTGGTTTTGTTGATTCTTTCTTCTTCTCCATCTTTTTTCTTTTTTCTTTTTGTTGTACATTTATTGTACATTTGTCTCTAATGAGCCGTGAAAGTGGGTAGTTTCGAAAGCATTTTTAATTTATGAACTTTTTGAGTGTTCTTTTTTAGAAAACAAAAAATTTTAATAAGAGAGTAGATTTTATTTCTATCTCTAAGAAATTTTAAAAGAGTGACATTAGGCAAAGATGTGTTCCAACCCACAGGGTTGTCTATGAATACTATTAAGATTTCTTTTAATTGAGGTATTAATGATTAACTCAATTTACCGAAAGATATCTAATTTATTTAAATATAGTTTACAAATTTGAAGAAGTTAGCTATTTTTAGAAATGTGTTATTGTTTTGGATTATTATCTTTTTCTGTTTTGAGAAATGGAATAATCTGAATAAATTGGTTCTAAATCAACTTATAAAATTATTTTATACTTAATTTCTTATGTGTTTCAGAAGAAAAATAGTTTTCTCGTTCCTGAGTTTCATTTAAGATTCTAATTATCGTGAGAAATACATTTTTATATTCATTGTCGAAAAAGTGAAATGGTTTCCCTTTTATTTTAAACCTGAGATTTTATCTGCTGATAAATAGATTATTCACACGCGACTCGAAATTTCACTCTTATCGGTGAAGTGCCTTTACCGAAAATTCTCAGTTTCTCACGTACGTTATTGACACAGGTGAGGCAGGTAGTCTTTACTTCCTTTTTTTAGGTCTTATTTTATTTTATTTTTTTTTCAAAGAGACTCTATCGTTTGCAGGAACTTGGTAATTTTCCTAACTGGAATAAATTATGATTATATCAAGAAGCCTGTTAATCGTGAGATTACGTGTACTTATCACAGTATCAACAGAGTTCTCTGAAATCATTTAGAAGATATACTAAAGACATTTTTTAACATCGTTTTTCAAAAAGTGTAATAAAATATAATTGCCATTTCTAAATGATATGAAAGTATAGAACTTAATTAAATACTAATATTTACAATAATTTTAAACTGTGTACTGGAAAATTTTATATTCTTTTGATAGCAAAGAAAAAGTTCGTTTTTTGAATTACAATATGAAACAGTAAAAGTCTCAAATATACTGGACATTTTAGAGTGATTTAGTTTTTGAAGTTTTTAAACTCGAACTTAGGAGAGTAATTCAATTAATTTAGATTTACATTGATTTGAATTGTTCATAATTATCTATTACTTAGACGCTTTATTTTAGCCGTGCTTTCAATTTTAAAAAATTTGAATTATTAAAAAGAAAAATCGTTACATTTGAAATTATTATTTAATACGTAGACACTTTTTTGATAATCAAACAGCGATATTAATTTTGGAGTTTACTAAACTATGGTGAGGTCTTCAACATTTTTGGAAATCTTTGGGAGTCGTTATTCAAGCATTTATCTCAAGGTTTGCATCAGTTTCAATTTTGCAACTAAAATTGAAATTAATGGTTAAATTTTGAATAAATTTATTTTAACGTTTTTCATTAGAAAAAACTTTCTTATTTCACACTTCTACTTCAAAAATGGTTTAGTTTCAAATGAAGTTTTTTTTTAATAAATCATTAGCATAAATTGTTCAATTTTGAATATTTCCTATTTGAAATTATTTAATTTTTATCTGTTTTTGGAGTAATTTAATTCAGAATTGTAAAATAATGTAATTTCATAATAATATAATTTATTGTATTAAAATTTTAGAATTTTGGACACATTGAGTTTGTAATGTTCAATTTAGAAAATTTTCTTTACAATTATTCAATTTCGAACTTTGTAACCTCTGGCATCACAAGATATTGATGATACTCGGCTGACACCAAATGCAGCCAAAAATATTCCTTAGATCCTTGCGTAAGGAATGAATATCTCTGGCAGCAGGGAATGTACTTCTTATCTTGTGGTACCAATTAATATTTTTGGAAATTTATGGTACCAATGAACATTTTTGGAACCTTGTGATATCAATGAATATTTTTGGAACCTTGCGGTACCAATGAATATTTATGAGAACTGGGCGTACCGGTGAATATTTTTGGAACCTTATGGTACCAATGAACATTCTTGGAAACTTATGGTACCAGTCAATACCATTGGAACTCTGTGATACAAAAGAATATTTTGGTAGCCTTGTGGTATCAGTCAATATCTTTGGAACCTTGTGACATCAATGAATATTTTTGGAACATTGCGGTATCAATGCATATTTATGGAAACTAGGCGTACCAATGAATATTTTTCGGACCTTGTGATATCAGTGAATATTTTTGGAACTTTGCAGTACCAATAAATATTTTTGGAAACTAAGTGTACCGATAGGAACTTTGTGATACCAATGAATATGTCTGAAATCTTGTGGTACCAATGAATATTTTTAGGAATTAGGCGCTTAGGAACTCTATGGTACCAATGAATATCTCTGAAATCTTGTGGTACCAATGAATATTTTTAGAACCTTATAGTACCAATGAATATTTTTGGAATCTAGGAGTACCAATGAATATTTCTGAAAACTTGTGGTACCAGTCAATATGATTAGAACTCTGTAATACCAAAGAATATTTTGGTAACCTTGTAGTATCAATCAATATCTTTGGAACCTTATGATATCAACAAATATTTTTGGAACCTTGCGGTACCAATGCATATTTATGGAAACTAGGTGTACTGATGAATATTTTTGGGACCTTGTGTTATCAGTAAATATTTTTGGAACTTTGCGGTACCAATAAATATTTCTGAAATCTTGTGGTACCAATGAATATTTTTAGAAACTAAGCGTTTGTGAACTTTATGGTACCAATTAATATATCTGAAATATTATGGTACCAATGAATATTTTTGGAAGTTAGGCGTACCGATGAATATTTTTGGAACCTTATGGTACCAATGAATATTTTTTGAAACTAGGGGTACCAATGAATATTTCTGAAAACTTCCGGTACTAGTCAATATCATTAGAACTCTGCAATACCAAAGAATATTTTGGTAACATTGTGGTATCGGTCAATATCTTTGGAACCTTGTGATATCAATAAATATTTTTGGAACCTTGCGGTACAAATGCATATTTATGGAAACTAGGCGTTCCGATAAAAATTTTTGGGACCTTGTGTTATCAGTAAATATTTTTGGAAACTACGCTTACCAATAGGAACTTGTGGTACCAATGAATATTTTTAGAAACTAGGCGTTTGGGAAATTTATGGTACCAATGAATATATCAAAAATATTGAGGTACCAATGAATATTTTTGGAACCTTATGTTAAGAGTCAGGAACATTGTGGTACCAGTCAATATCTTTGGAACTCTGTGATTTTAATTAATATTTTTGAAACCTCATGGTACCAATAAATGCTTTTGGAAACTAGGGGTATCAATGCATATTTTTGGAAACTTGTGGTACCAGTCGATACTTTTAGGAACTTTGTGGCACCAATGAATAGCTTTGGTACCTCTTGGTATCAGTGAATATAATTGGTATGGACCTTATTGTACCGTTGTCTCCTACTTAACAATATTGCTGATTTTTTGCAAGTTTAATGTTGAACACTAAAATTTTAAAAATTGTTTGAAAGCTTGAATTTTTAAAATGTCAATAACCGGAAAATGATCAGCAATTTTTGTTTAGATTAGTGATCACCTAAATTCTAAAAAATACAGACAATCTAAAAAAATGTTGGATCTATTGATGGGCAGAAATGTGGAACAGGAACAAGAATTGTTGTCAGGTTGCATTCCCTCTAGACACACATCATTCCATAAAATGTGGTCCCTACATGCTCTCAACATGTAGTAAAGTAGATACAATCCGAGATTAAAGATAATATAATACATCACTATAACGATGATCCTCGATCTCTAAATTTCTAATAAATCCCAGCTTAGAGATCAAGCATCAACAATTTTCCATTTTCGCCATCAGCATCATCAGCTGCTGCATTCATAATATATAATGATCTGTCTTTCCTCTTTCCATTAGACTGTAAATCCGGAGGCTGAAAATCTCTCAGTTATTTGAATATCTCGATCTTGGTGCAGAGGAGAGCGAATAGCATTCTCTGTATCTTTATGAGAGCGACGCAACATAGATATATACATATATGTTGTATCTACGCTCGCGTCTCACAATATATATAGTTAAGTTTGCATTCTTGAGTGACTGAGAGATGGCTGGAGGAGAGAAATAATCTGAAGAAATAGGAGGAGAAAAAGAGAGAGGCTAGAAATGTGCGAAAAGGATAGAGATATTGAAGGATAGAAGTATATAAGGTTGGAATTATGTATAAGGATAGGTATTGAAGATACTAAATTTTATTCTACTTTCAGGTAATATCTTTGATTTCTCTTCATTATCAAAAACTGTACTTTTCCTATAAATTACCCTTGGTGAGGAAGTCTAAATTGGCCTCGAAACATGTTGGTCCCCAGTAGTACAAAAAAGACGGAGAAAAGAAAGAGGGAGAGGATGGTTTTGGTTGACTCTTTCTTCTGTACGTGAAATAGCTGACAGTCATATTCGTACATTTCAATTGAACAGCTCGATCGCACGAGTCGCAATGGACGGAATTGTTTGGTTTAATCGCAACGACAATGTATTGTGAATAATTAATTTTATAAATATTTATATTCAATTTAGTAATAATATGCATAAAAATGCGATATTCACTTCAGAATTGTAAAAAATGACGTTTCCCACTATTCCCCCAAAAAAATGTCCCGCAATACCCCAAACGCTATGTTTACAATTCAACATAACCTATGAATGACGCTGCGTGTTCATGCGAAACTCTTTTTGTGAGTTGAAATGTCAAGGGCAAACGATAATTATGCACATATTTACCTTTTTTACATCCACAATTAACTAAGATCACTTTTAACTCAGATAGTTTTCATTTAGATAGTTATAAAAAAAAATTTAATAATTATGTTTGTTAAATTGCATTAATTATTACCTCACTCTAAGTAAAAAGTGGACAAAAAGTTGAAAATTCCCGAAAAAGCCGCAACTATCTAGTATTAATTATTCTATCTATTATCTATTATTAATTATGATTATATATTATCTAGTATTAATTATTGAATATAGTAACTATATATCTACTATGGGAGAAGATAGATATAAGCATTAATAAATTGTTTTAAAAATCACGTTTTTAAATTGCAATTATTATTACCTCACTCTGAGTGAAAATTGGAGAAAAAGTTTAATATTTCAGAAAAAACCGCAACTTTCTTGCATTATTCTAAGCAAAGATTATTATAAATAATAATCAATTGCTTAAAAAATTGTTTTTGCTAACTTGAATTGTATATTACCTCGCTCTAACTGAAAAGTTGAAATATTAGGAAAAAACCGAGACTTCCTGATGCTATTCTAAGAGAAAATTGCTATAAACAATAATTAATTGTTTATACAATTTATTTAATCATTTAGTTATCAGTAGAAATTCATATTTTATGTATTAAAAATAATTTATACTAAATGAAACCAAAAAAAATAATAGTTAACGCCAAAAACTCGCAAAACCCAATTTTTCACTTATGGGGGTTTTTCGGGACCCTATAAAATAGACTTATGGGGGTGAAATTCAAAAACTAATTTTTAATTCGTATTCTATGGTTAATTGTGAAGAGAAATATTGAGGGTTAACTTGATACACCTAATATTGACGATTATCAATAAAATTTACAAAAACGTCTTTTTTTCTTAGAGGAAATACTTGTTAAACTTTATGGGGCTTGCGGAGCCTCTAAATATAATTTTTTTTCAAATATGCATTTAATTTTTGTGGATTTGAACAAATTTTCGGGGTGAGAGCATGAAAATTAAAAAAAAAAATTCCAGTGCATTTTTGGACCACCCTAATGGTCACAATTTACCTTGAAACAATGTGGTACCTTTCGATATCAGTAAATAATTTTGGTATTGATGAACTGAATAAATTAAAAACTTGCAATCGCTATGAATATTCTTAATTTATTCTTATATCAAAGAATACTACATGGTACCTAACTATTTCTCTAGTATCCGATGGTACCACTGAAGATCTTTCGTATCCGGTAGTACCAGTTATCCATTATCCATGTAACTTATAATGTCAACATTCCGTAATTTTTGGTACCACATAAAGTATACTTTAAATAAGTATATTCTGGTATCAGAATATATCATTCGAATCTTCATACCTTTTGGTTCTAACAAATAATATTAGTACCAGCAAAATTTTGGCTTTTGCAGAATTGCTAACAAACTGAGGTACCTGATGGTATCAATAATTGGCTTTGGTATCTATGAGGAGCTTTATGGTACCAACTAAATTGATAAGGGGGTTACGTTTTTCACTTTTAACATTTCTGGGAATAATAAATATGCCTTAAGACTTTGGTGCCAAATCAATTAAGAAACGAAATCCAACAACTGACTTTGGTATCTTGTGGTAACCAAAATGTCCTTCGAGGTACCAACAACATTGTGCTTCTAATTGCGTACCTTGATACTTTCTAGAACCACTGAAGATATTGACTGGTACCACAAGTTTACAAAAATATTGATTAGTACCACAAAATACTAAAGATGCGCACTGGTACAACAAAGTAAAAATTCATTGGTACCCCTACATTCCAAAAATATTCACTGCTACCACATTGAAAACTTGTAATGGCAAGACATATCTTTAGTCCACCTGGTATCAGTAAACATGTGAATATCTTCGTACCCTGTGGTACTGTTGAATAAATCAAAAACTTCCAGTGGCAATGAATATTCTAAATTCTTTCTTGTATCAGGGAATATTACGTGATACCCGTCTATCTCTTTGGTACCCGGTGGAATCACTGAAGATCTTTCGTATCCTGTAGTGCCAGTAAGCCATCATCCATGTAACTTATGATACCAACTTTCCATTATTTTTCGTACCACATATAGTATGCTTTACATAAGTATATTTTGGTATCAGAGAGATATACTTCTAGCAAACAATGTTCGTTCCATGGTATCTCTTGTTTTCAATCGATTTTTCAAATATTTGATTTTACTAGTAAATAAAAGCAACACTAAAAAATTCTGCAGCATCTGAATCTTCTGGCACCAATAAGTTTCAGTTGGTACCATGAGGTATAGTTCAAACAGTACCAAATAAAATGTATCAGTAATTATTTCTGATACCCTCTCGTGCCGAAAGAAATTTAATTTGCTAGAAAGTTCTTGGAATGAAATAATTAGAAATACCTAGCTTAAGTGATGTGGAAGAATAGAGCCAAATAGAGATAGAGACATGGAAGGATAGAAAGAGAACTATGTTGAAGCACTGCCAGGGGAAGGGGGTGGGGCTGGGGGACCAGAATACTTGTGTGCGAGAAGTGGATCCGTTGCGAAAGAAGGGAACAGGTACACTCAGCCTGTAACCACATAGGTACCTACATGCTATCCGACAGGGCCGAGAAGGTGAATCGCGAGAAGGTAAGAGAGAAAGAGAAAGGACCAGTGAACTACCTGGTGGGGCACTTCTCTAATAATCTCTCGATTCTGCTCTCCCTTCACCCAATGGCGATGAAAAAGCAGCCGAGATGCCACGGCCACAGTCTCAGGATCTGACTCGCGCGATTCATCCGCTTTAGCGAAACTCTCCCTGGATGAGAGTCCAGGTCAAAGACTTGACTTCCTGGTCATTCCCGGAAAATGAGATAGGATTGAGAAATATGTGTTGTTTTTTCATCCTTGTGTCTTAGATGAGGAGCTCATTCTTTTGTGCTGCGCTGGAATTTCAGGAATCCGGTACGAAAATTGATACTGGTTCTTGGTGGTGACCTTTTTGCATCTTTAGATGGAAGAATGAGAGAGAATGTGTAGTTATTAATGAGGTGAGGAGGCGGGAGAATCTTTAGGTGATTGGACTTTGGATTTTTTTTATTTTTAATTGGATTACTTCTTTTTTGGTTTGTTATTTGAGATGCAATTTATTGTAGTGGATCAGGATTGATAATGCAAATTTATATTTTTGTACTTGTACCAGAAGTTATTTATTACTCGAATTAGACGCAAGGTCTCATTAAATATTGGTATCGTGATATACTATTGTCTCTAACTGGTAGCACAATTGTTTAGTAGAAGTTAGCACTACGCTTGACTGGTATCACTATCTTTTAGTATTACAAATTACTATTGTATGCTCTAGTACTATTATTTTTTGGTAATAGCACAAAATTATATTGAATTCATGCTCTAGTACCACAATATGTATCTCATGATAACAAATCTATTGTTAGAGAACAGAAAGTACCAAATATGTCTGTTGGCATTCCCAATTGATTTGACACAAAAAAAATACAAAAAGATTGATTGCTTTCTGAATATTTTTGGACCGCAAGAGATTGAAGCGACTTATTATATTTCATAAGATACAAAATTGTGGTATCACTGGATAACTTTGGTGCCGTGCGTTACCAGTCAATAGTTGTAGTATTTTATAGGACCCTGGTACCAATAAATATGTCACCTCGTGGTACCCAATACATTGTTATAGCGATAAAGGGTTTTAGTACCTTATTCTATCAATAAATTTATATGGTATTATGAAGTACCAATAAATAAGCTTTATATAACTTTGCTAACTTGTGTTATAAATAAATGTTTTTTGTTTTTAGTATCAACTTAAATTGTGATATCAATAAATAGAGGCTCCAATAAAGATCACTGATAAAACCAATAAATGACATTGACCTATTGTAGCAATAATTTTAACTTGTGATAGCAATATATTGGTTGCGTTGGTACCACATGGTATCAATACCGCTTGTGGTCTTGTGGTCTTGTGGTCGTTTGGTTACAATAAAAAGCTTTGATAGCTTATGGTAGTAATAATTGGATTTAATATATTGCGGTACCAATCAAGTCTCCTGTGGTACCAAAGAAATTTTGCTACTAATAATGGATTCCCAATCAATTGCTTCGTCCAATTTCATATCGTGTGAAGAATTTAAATGAGTCGCTACCAAGTGTTACCACTATTAATTGGTACCAATGTAGACTATAGAGCAATGGTAGCTTGTACCAAAAGATAGTGGTACCAGTGAATTACAATCCTAACATTGGTACCAAAAATTGGTAGATCGTGCTACAAATATTTAAACAGACCTTCTGTTGCATTTTGATATAAAATTGTTTGGTGCCACTAATGATTCTTTTTACCACAAGATAAATATTTTTTCCTTGGCTGCGAGAGTTTCGTTTTTGCTCTGAACTGTTCTCCAAGTTGTTTGCGCCACTTTTATCTTCAATTGCAAGTTTTAGTCCAGGTTTAAATTGCAGTCGTGATTATTGTTGTTCGAGGAACTAAAAGACAGTGATTTCTTTCAGGCTTACCTACAGGCAATTCGTAGCAACAAGGGCGATCTGAGAATCGCTCTGGCGGAATCGTCCAAGCAGCTGGCTCCACAAACTGGCCCCAGAGTTGTGCAGCACACGACGAGGTCGAACAAGGTCGTCGACACTGAGAAAACGCTAGAGCGAAGTGAGCTCAAGGCAGACGGACAGATCGTCACCGAAAAGAAGAAAACAATCGAGCACGAGGAGGTAAATACCATATTCTTGATTTGAAAAAAAAATTTTATGAAATTTATATTCTTCGATTCACAAAGATATTATCCCATATTCACTTTTCTTTGACTTCATTCATGGAACAAGACCCATTCATTCGTTCCTTCGTTTACTCTTGCTTCCATTGTATATCTTCTTTTCACTATCCTGCATCTACTTTCATAAAATAATTTTTGTTTCATCAATAAATTATCGTAAACAACTTTTACGGAGACAAATAGTCTTAATTAATGCCTATTTAGGATAGTATTGTTTTTCTTGGAAGGAAGTAACCTCTGGTATCACAAGATATTGAGGATATTCTTTGGAACCTCGTAATATCAATGAATATTTTTGGAAGCTTGCGGTGCCAATGAATATTTATGGAAACTTTTCGGAACCTTGTGATATCAATGAATATTTTTGGAACCTCAATATCAGTCAGTACTAGTCGATATCATTGAAACATAGTCAATATCATTGAAACATTGTCACACCGAGGAATATTTTTGGAAACTAGGAGTACCAATAAAAATTTATGAAAAATTGTGGTACCAGTCAATAACATTGGAACTTTGTAGAACCAATGAATGTTTTTTTAACCTTGTGGTATCAGTCAATGTCTTCAGAAACTTGTGACATCACTGTATAATTTTGGAACGATTTGGTACCAATGAATATTTTTGGAACCTTATGCTACCAATGAATATTTCTGAAAACTTGTGGTACGAGTCAATATCATTGGAACTTTGTGATACCAAAGAATATTTTTTTAAGCTTTTGATATCAGTCAATATCCTAAGAACCTTGTGATATCAATGAATATTTTTGGAAGCTTGCGGTACCAATTAGTATTTCTGAATACTTGAGGTACTAGTCAAAATCATTGGAACTTTTTAATACCAAAGAATATTTTTGGAAACTAGGAGTACCGATGAATATTTTTGTAATCTTGTGGTATTAGTCAAGATACCACAATATTCAATATTTTTTTATTATCATATATTTCTGAATACTTATATTTGAATATGAATATTTCTGAATGTTTATTATTAATTAAGTAATAATTATTATTTATCATTAATTATTATTTTATTTCGCGATATTTCTGAAAACTTGTGGTACCAGTCAATATCACTGGAACTTTGTGGTACCAACTAATGTTTTTGAAAACTAGGAGTATCAATGAATATTTCTGAAAACTTTTGTACCAGTCAATTTCATTGGAACTTCATAATACCAATGAATATTTTTGTAACTTTGTGGTATCAGTCAAGATACCATAATATTTAATATTGATTAAATATTATTAATACATATTTAGAAATATTCTATATTTAATATTTATTTATTATTATATTATATTTCTGAATACTTATATTCAAATATTAATATTTCGGAATATTTATGAAAACTTGTGGTACCAGTCAAAAAAATTAAAACTTTGTAGTACCAATAAATATTCTTGTAACCCTGTGGTATGAGTCAATATCTTTGGAACCTTGTGAAATCATTGTATAATTTTGGAACGATGTAGTACCAATGAATATTTTTGAAACCTTATGCTACCAATGAATATTTTTGGAAAGTTGTGGTACCAGTCAATATCATTGAAACCTTGTCGTATCAATGAATATTTTCGGAAACAAGGAGTAACAGTGAGTATTTCTGATAGCTTTTGGTACCAGTCAATATCTTCGGAATTTTGTAATATCAATAAATATTTTTATAACATTGTGGTATCAGCCAATATCTTGGGAACCTTGTGATATCAATGAATATTTCTGGAATCTTGTGGTACCAATGAATATTTATGGAAACTAGGCGTACCGCTGAATATTTTTAGAACCTTACGGTACTTATGAATATTTCTGAAAACTTTCGGTACCCGTCAATATCATTGGAACTTTACGCTATCAATGAATATTTTTTAAAACTTGTGGTACCAATCAATATTGTTGGAACCTTGTGTTACCAATTAATATTATTGGAAACTAGGCGTACCCATGAATAATTTTGGAAACTAGGAGTACCAATAAATATTTTTGGAAACTTGTGGTACCATTCAATATTTTTGGAACTTTGTGATATCAATGAATATTTTTGGAACCTTGCGATACCAATGACTATTTTTGAAAACAAGGGGTACCGATGAATTTTTTTGGAACCTTGTGATATCATTGAATATTTTTGGAACCTTGTGTTACCAATAAATATAGTTCGAAACTAGGCGTACCCATGAATATTTTTGGAAACTAGGAGTACCAATGAATATTTTTTGAAACTTGTGGTACCAGTCAATATCTTTGGAACCTTGTGGTATCAATGTATAATTTTTGAATGATTTGGTACCAACGTATATTTTTGGAACATAATGCTACCAATGAATATTTTTGGAATCTTTTAGTAGTACCTTGTGATATCAGTAAACATTTTTGGAGCCTTGTGATACTTATAAACATTTTTGGAAACTTGGAAATCTTGTGATTCCAATTAATATTTTCGGAACCTTACGAAACCAATGAATCTTTTTGAAAACTAGGAGTACCAAAAAAACTTGTGCTACCAATCAATATTTTTGGAAACTTGTGATATCAATGAATATTTTTGAAACCTCATTATCATTCAATACCAGTCAATATCGTTGAAACATTGTCGTACCAATGAATATTTTTGGAGACTAGGCGTACCTATGAATATTTTGGAAACTAGGAGTACCAATCAATGTTTTTGGAAACTTGTGGTACCAATCAATATTTTTGGAACCTTGTGTTACCAATTAATATTATTGGAAACTAGGCATACGTATGAATATTTTTAGAAACTAGGAGTACCAATGAATATTTTTTGAACCTTGTGTTACCAATAAATATTGTTGGAAACTAGGTGTACCTATGAATATTTTGGAAACTAAGAGTACCAATAAATATTTTTGGAAACTTGTGGTACGAATAAATATTTTTGGAACTTTGTGATATCAATGAATATTTTTGGAACCTTGAGATACCTAGTAAATATTTTTGGAAGCTAGGCGTACCCATGAATATTTTTGGAAACTAGGAGTACCAATGAATATTTTTGGAAACTTGTGGTACCAGTCAATATCTTTGGGACCTTGTGGTATCAATGTATAATTTTGGAACGATGTGGTACCAACGTATATTTTTGGAACATAATGCTACTAATGAATATTTTTGGAATCTTGTAGTACCAGTCAATGTCATTGAAACGTTGTCGTACCAAAGAATATTTTTCGAAATTAAAAGTACCAATGAATATTTCTGAAAACTTGTGGTACCAGTCAATATCATTGGAACTTTGTGATACCAAAGAATATTTTTGTAACCTTGTGGTATCAGTCAATATGTTTGGAACCTTGTGATATCAGTAAATATTTTTGGAGCCTTGTGGTACTAATGGATATTTTTGGAAACGAAGCGTACCTATGAATATTTTTTGAAACTAGGAGTACCAATGAATATTTTTTGGAAACTTTTGGTAACAATCAATATTTTTGAAACCTTGTGATATCAATGAATATTTTTGGAACCTTGTAATACAAATGAATATTTTTGAAAACTAGGCGTACCGATGAATTATTTTGGAAGCTTGTTATATCAATGAATGTTTTTGCAACCTTGTGTTTCCAATAAATATTGTTGAAAACTAGGCGTACTCATGAATATTTCTGGAAACTAGAAGTACCAATAAATATTCTTGGAAACTTGGAAACCTTGTGATTTCAATAAATATTTTCGGAACCTTACGATACCAATGAATATTTTTGAAAACTAGGAGTACCAAAGAATATTTTTGGAAACCTGTGGTACCAATCCATATTTTTGGAACCTTGTGATATCAATGAATATTTTTGATACCTCAATATCATTCAATACCAGTCAGTATCATTGAAACATTGTCGTACCAATGAATATTTTTGGAAACTAGGCGACCAATGAATTATTTTGGAACCTTGTGATATCAGTGAATATTTATTGAAACTAGACGTACCGATGAAAATTTTAGGAACCTTTTATGGTACGAATGAATATTTTTGGAATATTTTCGAAAACTTGTGGTACCAGTTAATATTATTGGAACTTTGTGATACCAATGAATAGCTTTGGTACCCCTTGGTATCAGTGAATATAATTGGAATGTTCCTTATTGTACCATTGCCATAGTTTAATAAATGGAAAAGTCAAATTTTTACTAATTGAAATTATAAATGAAGTATGAATATCTTTAAGCATAAATAAGAAACATCAATAAAATAAAATATAAGTAGATAAAGGGTAATGACATGATGACGAAATCTCATCTGTAGATCAAGGACGACGAGCTTCCAGACGACGGGAAGGCAACAAACGGGGACAGCGCCTCTGAAACTAGAAAGGAGTCTTCTCAGAGATTTTTGAAAACCAGAGACGAGGATATTGTCGATTACGTCTCAGGAGGCGAGAGGATTGCACGAGAAATGCGCTACGTCTCGGAAACAACAGAAGGTGAACGAATCGGAGATTGGCCTCCACCTCCGACCACCATGCGCACTCATCGTCTTCACAAACAAGGTAAAAAGATAATTAACAAAAAATACCCGTTATTTCATAATCGATTTCAATTATATATTCTACGTCTTTTCTCATCATTTTAAGTGATCAATATTTTCCAATTTGGTAGGATTTCCAGCTGATGCAACTCCAGCTTCGAGAAAAGACGCTTTGACGAAGAAGCCTTTGGACCTGGAGGAAGAAGATGAAGCTAGAAAATTTGAGACCTCGAAATGGTTGGAAAGCCACTTTGGGAGTGAATCAAGGTCGTCTCATGGGTCAATAGACGAAGATCCTCCCATTCAGACTGGAACCAACACTAGTTTCATCAACGTAACTATGAAATCTTGTACACCCAGAGACCGGGAATTCCAAAATACAAACTCTAGTCGTTCACAGCCTCGTCGAACCTCAGGTCGAGACTCAACTTCTCCAGTAGGATATTTTCAAGGAATCAGCGAGTGGTCGGAAAGACATCAAGGAACAGGTAAAAAATTTAAATTAATAACTTAAAATCCAGTTGCTCTAAATCCTCAATTTCACTCTAGACAAGCAAAACAACCATATCAGGACCTCTTCGCCCGCTCACTACGTGAATGACACGTCGAGGGACAATGGTTACATTCCTGAAAATTCGAGAAATCATGTCGAATCGTCATATTCTAGAACTTTTGAGTCCAAAAGACATCAGGAAAAACACGAGCCTCCGGAGCCTCAGCGAAATGGAGCTCCTTCACCACCTCTTCGGCGAAGAGTTAGGGAACAGGTACAACCATCTGAACCTTTTTTTTAAAATCAGAATCGTGAAAATAATCCTCTGTTTGTCCTTTAAAGATGAGATCAGAAGAAAAAAACAGCTTCAGCGAATCTCCAACAGGAAGAGCAACGAGTCCAGTTCACGTGGTTCAGAGAACCTGGGAAAGTCGAAGCAAGGATGTTCAAAATCAAAAGTCGGAGCGGGAAATTAGGAAAAGCCCAGAAGTCAAGGCGAAGCCGATTTTCACTCCAAGGTCTCGTTCCATTTCACCGATTCCCAGGATGTCTTCACCTACTAGAAAAGAGAAGAAGATTGTTGAAAAAATTGTTGAACAAGAAAGTCCTCGAACCCCAAAATGTAGGTTTCCCTAAAAGAATTGTAAAGACTAAATAGAGTTGAAATTCAAACATTTTTCGATTTTACAGCATCTGGTCAGTCGAAATACAAGATTGGAGAGTCCTTCAGGAAACTGGTTGGAAAATTGCGATCAGCGAGTACAGAAAGAAAAAATAAGAGAAGTGGTAGTTCAACATCCCAAGTGACGCAAACTGATGATAGTCCAACTTATTTGCAGTATAATACTGTCGATAGAAATATTCCTCTTGTGACGGATTACAGTTCGGAGGATAAACCACCTGAAAGACCACCTAGATCTCCAAGAAATAGCACCCCTGTTTCTCAAAATATTAAAACTACAAAATTGAATCATTACAATTCTCAGGAACAGTGGCATCGAAATGATTCTGGTCCTCCTGTTCAAAGGTCAGCTATAATAAAAAAGTAAAAAATAAAATTATATAAATGAATAATAAAATAATAGAATATTTATAGAGTTATTTATTTATTTATTTGATTCTGAATGATATTTAATATTTTCATCATTAGGTATTACCTTGGAGAAGATCCTTTCGGGGGAAGTATTTATGGTAGAGAAAAAGGATACGAGAATTCGAAACCACATGGAAGACATCGAACTTCCGGAAAATCAGGGATTGAGAGAGAATATAGGTAAAAATGAGAATGCATCTAATCAGGGAAATTGGTTTTGTAGTTTCGGGAAGATTTTGTACTAACATTTTTTTTAATTTTTATTAATGCAATACATTTTCTTGCATGGGAAAATTTTTTCTCTCCAACGCCATAATTCATCCAAGCTTTGCTTTTTTTCAAAAAAGAGAAGTGGTTTTTGTTTCCTTGATTATAAGATTGGAAATTTAGACCAAACCCAGATTTTGTGGATTAATGACTGACAATGAGATTCAATGACTCAACAATCCACGTGTAAAAGAAAGTCGTGGGAGGAAAGAGTGAACCAGTAATGACTTGAGATTTACTTAATGATCCTTAGTTGGTGCTTTGCAGTGTAATCTAGAAAGTGCAAACTCATTGTTCTTTCTCAAAATTGTTGGAGTATTACGAAAAATTAGAAATTTAGTTTATCATTTTCTTGATTGGTGACAAGTAAATTTCACAAAGCAAGGCAAAATGATAAAAAAATTAGCATTTGGTAGATATTCTTAAGAATTATTAACTCATGTAGAATTAGACTTTTCTAGATCAACTAGAATATAAGTTTGTTTTGTAATAAAAGATTTTTCTTTCTTACGACAAAATATTATAGGAAACTCAATATAGGCCACTAATGATTTTCCTATAACGAATTTCTTACAATTTTTTTGTGATTCTAGAACAATCATATCAAAAATCATTAAAGGAAAATCAGTGTAGAAATAAAAAGTGCTAAAATTATTGGATAGAACTGATGCGGAAAATAGAGAAACTACAAATGAATGATTTATTTAGTTATTAAATCTAGGATTTCAAATTATTTCAAGGGATTTTATAGGATTTCACAGATTTTGAGGAATTTTACAGGATTCCAAAGGAATTAAGAGATTTCAAATACATCAACGGATTTCATGGAATTTTAAGATTTCAGAAAAATACCACGAATTTCAAGCGATTTCGTCAGATTTCATAAGAATTTCACGGGATTTTAAATGATTTTAAAGATTTCCAAACATATTAGAAGATTTTTAGGGGATTCCAAAGAATTTCAACGAATATCAAGGGACATCCACGGATTTTAAGGATTTTAAAAGGATTTTATGGGATTTCAAAAGATTTATACGGATTTTTAAACATTCCCACTAATTTTAGAGGTATTCAAGAGATTTCAAAATATTTCCACGGATTTTAAGGACTTTCATAAGATTGTGAAACATTTCAAGGATTTTAGAGGATTTCAAATACAATAGGACCTCTCGGATCCGGACTCGATTTTTCAATATTTGCAATTTTCAAAAACTACATACAGGGTGATGATTATAATTTTTTATTTTTCCAGCCATTTTTTTAACAGTATATAATAATTAAAAATATTAATTATAC
>JAUMHM010000078.1:33162403-33183788 GCA_032362435.1 Melikaiella ostensackeni | reverse complement strand
AGCATGTAGGTATACATTTTCAAAATCGAAGCCTTCTAAATTTTAATTCTTCCAAATTTCGATTAAAAGTTCAACTATTATTAATTTGTGAACTCGGATTAACTTTTTAATTATTATTTTCCAATTTTAAGACCTCAGTACTAAGATTTAATTTTTATAACATAAAGATTCTTAAGTTGGAATACTTTATAAAATCTTGTTTACTGTGAATTGAAAATACGAAGACGTTCAAGTTTTAATTATCTTTAAATTCGCAAGTTCCAATAATTCTAATAAAAATTAACAAATTTTTCAATTTCCTCAAATCCTAAAAGCTTTTATTTATAACTTTTCATTAAAGTCAATGAATTCATAATATTAGAAAAAAAAAATTTTTGAATAACGTAAAGCTTTTCTCCTTTGAATTATTATTTTTTTATTTAAAGGCTTTCCAGTTTAAATACCTTCCAATTTGTAATTTTCTGTAAATCAAATTGTTGCCTTTTGCCATTTTGAAGTTCGAAACGAGACAATCTTTGGATCCCTGGAATACCAAATTTGAAAAACGAACTCAACCAATTTTGAAATAATTTGAAAGCTTATCAAAATCCAAATTTAAAACAAATCGAATTTTTAAAAATTCCAAAAAGTCATCAATACGAATAAAAATCACATTTTAATTTCCCACAAGAACTGAAGCTCTTATTTTAAACTTTTTAAAATTCAAGGATTTTCTAGTTTGAATTATTATTGAATAAAATATATCTTCAAATTCACGAAAGTTCATATTTGAATTATAATCATCATTTAATTTAAAATTTTGAAAATAAGACTGCGAGGCCTATTAAAGTTACAGGATTGAAACTTTATCTATTTTAAGTTTGAAGAAAATGGGAAATTTTCTCTTTTTATGGAAGCCGTAGAAAGCTGTTGATAAAAATCGTGTTCTTTTGTTTCAGATCTTAAGACATTTTTATTTCATGTATGTATATTGTTTGCAAATTTAAAAATCTATTTTCAACACACCATACCTAAGTTACGAAAATAACTTCGACAAAAAATTCTCGAAGAATGAAAGTCTCTTATTATTCTTTCTCAGGTCTAAGTTTAAACTTCCCAAAATATAATTCTTATCTTATCAAGAACAACTGAGGGGCCGCCAACGAAAAGGGCCTATAGCCGAAACCGCGAGTATAACTAATATTGACCGTCAGACTGTTTTCAAAATATACCTATCTAGAATAATAGCTACGAATGTGAAACTTCCCAGAAAACTTCTTTGACTCATGAGGAACGTTTCCGCTTTGAGTTTCGTCAATAAACCATTTTGAAAAAATTCCCCGCTGACCACTTTTTACATCTATACATCTATATCTATTTACAAAAAAGATGGTCCATGAAATTCTCAACAAGTATCAATGTTCAAAATCTAAATTCTAGATATATTTTGAAAACAACCTGACGGTCAATAGTTATCCGCGCGGTTTCGCCTATAAGCCCTTTTCGTTGGCGGCCCCTCATTATTATTCTAATTGTAACTGGTTATGAACCAATATGTCATCTTGAAAAAAACAGTCGTTTATTTGAATTCGTGTTCTATTTTCTAACTTAATATTAATCGAATCTATGTAGAAGAATTTATAATCTATGTATAGTTTTAAAATTGCGAAAAAACTTAAATGACGAAAAAACTTATGTGAATAACTAAGGGTTCATTCTGTGGCATATTTTTTAAATATAAATCCACGTATTTGTAAAGCAAGTTTTATAACTAATATTATGTTTTGAATAAATATTATGAATATTTGTTTCCTTGATTTCAGTATCCCGAAG
Source organism: Melikaiella ostensackeni (assembly GCA_032362435.1). NCBI lineage: Eukaryota > Metazoa > Arthropoda > Insecta > Hymenoptera > Cynipidae > Melikaiella > Melikaiella ostensackeni. Next base: position 33,181,976 of record JAUMHM010000078.1, on the reverse strand, counting down.
CAGCTAGAATTTTTATTATTCTACAAAGTAGGGAGTGGGTCTAGATTTAAATTTGAGGAAATTAAGAAACTTAATAATGAAAAAATTTATTGACACTTAAAAATCGAGAGATCGTTTTGAAAAGTGTAAAAAATAAAATATAGAATGTTGGGAGTATTCGATGCTTTCCTTAAGCCTAAGTATCGATGATAAGTTTCACGTGGTTTTCTTCTTTTTTCTCGCCAATTCTGCAGAACACGTTTGTATTTTTTTGATTGCCAAAAGCACAATTGCGAGATTAACAATATATGTGCAAACGCAAACCAGGCAAATGTCACTCAGTAAATATAAAACTATAGCCAGGTAGACGGAAGTTAGATTTGCGAGAAATCCCAAAACCACTAGAATTCCAGTGTAGGGTTGTCGATTAAAAAAACCTGTTGAAAAAAAATTTATCAATGTATATATAAGCATAACTGCAGGTTATTCGACAAAATTCTATTCAAAATTTAAATGATTCCTATTTTTAAGAACAATGATCAGGGCTCGGATCGACTAGAAGGCTTAAATAAGGTCGCATTAGTTGCATAAAATTAAAAAAAAAAGTTGCATGGAATTTCGAAAAAAGTCCCCAAAAATTCGCATTAAATTTTCAAAGATAATGCAAAAAAGCAGTATCAGGCACTGAATTACTGAAATAATAACTTTATTTGTTTAGGAATACAGATTACACATTTCTTATTGATTTTCAAATATTCTTTGTACAATCGAAATAAACTTTAAAGTTTACGCGATCTTTTAACAATAGTCATTCAGTTTGAAGGATTCCAAAACCTGGGTTTAAAATATTTCTTTCTGAACTGTTAAACTTGTCAACTTGGATTATTTTCGAATGAAAGAAGTTTATATTTACGTTAATTTTGAACTCACGGTGACTTAAATTTTAAAATTTGTTAATTTAAAGGTTTTGAAATTAGTATACCTCTTCCATTATTTAATTTAAACTTCATTCCATTCCAAACTTGAAAGTTTTCCACTTGAATTCTTATTAATTGAGAAGGATTTCCAATTCAATTTATTATTTATAATAAAAAGCATGAAAATAAAAAAATTATCAAATGTGAACGCTTTTGGACTTTAAATTTAAAATTATTTAAATTTAAATTACTCAATTCTAATCACTTTTGATTCCAAAACGCTTTTAATTTTACATTATTAAATTTTGAATGTATCTCATTCAAGTGCATATGCGCATATTGCATATGTTTACTGGTACTTATACTATTTAATTTAAATTAATTAAATTTTTAAAATTAAATTAAAATTAATTTGTAATTTGAACGCTCAGAACTACAGGAAGATTAATTTTGCACATTTAATCTAACTTATAATAATTACTCAACAATTAAGGCTTTAAATTAGAAATTGTACATACAATTGAAATATGAAATTATTCGTTTTTTAATAATTGAGTTTGAAATTAATCGGTTTTAAACGTTTTAGACTTTAAAATATTTCAATTTTATGGCTTGCAATTTGAAAAAATTAAAACTTTGATTACGGATTCACGCAATTAGAAATTGTCTAATTTCAAACGCTATGAATTTAAAATTGTCTAATTATACAGCTTCAATGAGAAAATCTTCCATTCTTAATGTTTTCAATTGAAATGGTACAATTTTTTCTAGTCCTGAATTTCAATCTTTAAAATATTAATGTGATTAAAATTCAAACTAAATAGCGAACTTCTGAGAAAATCGGAAAAAAATTGATTAGTCGCTTTTTTCCTTCAAAAATTCGCATTTTTAAAAAAAAGTCGAATAAAGTCGAAAAAGTCGCACGATCCGAGCCCTGAGTGATTTATTTTCATATGCAAAAAGGAAACTTACTTAAAATTGCAACCAGAGTGTAAAAGAGTATTCCAAAGACACTGTTGGGCACATGAAAAACTGAGTCAACAGGAATTAGTCCAAATCCTTTTCCATATCTGCAATCAAAATTTGTCATCATTCATGAAATAGGTAAATCAAAATGAAATTTGATAAAATAATAAATCTGGTTATTTTATAAACAAATAACTATAGAAATTATACTTGCTAATTGTTTTAAATTTGAAAATTCAAGCATAAATTTCAGAAATAATAACTGACAAGAAGAACGGTACGTTGTTAAAATAAGTCTAAAAATACATACTACAATAAAATCTTAACAAAAGGTATGTATCTTTAAATTTAAATTTAAATGGGAGTTGCTAGATACAATAAGAATATGAATTTACGTAATCTGTAAACTGGATATTATGTACTTCAATTTTTTGCTGTTTTTGTACATTGGATAAAACTTTGACCTTTTCCTGGTAAGTATCTTTTTATGATTATTATTTATCAGATATGAAATGCAACTTTGAGTTCTTGAAAGAGTTAGGTAGCCGATTAAAGAAGCACTACTTCATTTAAATTGCCATCGACCAAAGCATCGTTAACACGATTCAGTAGCGTAAAAAAATGTATTTTTGAAGTCAATCCAAAATTTGATTACATTGTAATTAAAAAATTTTTATTTTAATAATGAAAAATTACCCAAAGTTAAAATTTTAAGTCAATCCGATTAAAAAATATTTACATTACAGTTCCAACCTTCAAATCATCTAAATTGTAAGTTCTCGTTCAAATTTTAAACTCTTGACGATAAAGAAATAAATATAATTACAGATGATTTTTTTAATGTCTTTAACAAAAATGTTACGGGTGCAAAATGAGAAAAAATGTAATAATTTTTTTTCAAGCAGTTTATATTCGCTTTCGTCTGGGTTTTACACTTAATTTTATATTTATTTAACTCTTTAGAAAGTTGGAAATATTGGATTTCAATAAAGCTTTAAGGCTATAGTGCTTATACAACTTTTATTCATAACTTTTATTAATGAAGCCAGTATTTGTCGAGTGTTCAAACAGAAATAGAATTTAAACAAATCATAATCAAACAAGTTATAAGTTTTCTATTAATTTTTAGGAAAATTGTATTTGAAAATTGGAAAATTTTTAGGTTTAGGGTTTAGCGTTTTAAATTGTACAATATTAAAGGCTTCAAATTTGATATTGTACAATTATTCTAAGCGCTTCAAATTAAAAATTTAACAGTTGGGTGCGATAACGGTTTACTTGCATTTTCACTTGTTTTTCATATTTAATAGTTTTTATCTTCGGTTTTTCAAGTCCAAAAAATAAAACCATTTCTGTGTTCTAAAAAGAACGTTTCACTCTCTTCTATCACTTGTATCACTAATATTTTTTATTCTTTATGAAGCTATATACAAAACAAATAAAAAATTGCTGATAGTCTAATTTCGAATTTGAATGTAATAAATTTTAAAGGATTTTAATTCAAAATTGCTCAAGCATAAACGCTTTTTACTTTAAAAGCTTGGATGTTTAATAATTCAAAATTAGTTTGGCTATTACGGCTTTTATTTTGAAGTTGTGCCATTTAAAAAAAATTTATCTCTTTTGGTAGAAATTTAATCCTTTTTGGTTCAAAATACAACTGTTTGGTTGAGGATTCAACTATTTTGTCGAAAATTAACTTTTTTAATGAAGATTCATATTTTCGGGTGCATAATTCAACTGTTTTGTAGAAAACTCGTCTTCTTGGATTGAAAATTCAACAATATGGTTAGAATATTTATTCTTTTTGGGTTGAAAACTCGTCTTTTTGGTTTAAAAATGCATCTCTTTTGGTAAAAATTTGATCTTCTGTGGTTAAAAATTCAACTGTTTCACTGAAAATTATCTATTTTGTTGAAAATTAATCTTTTTGATTGAATTCAACTGTTTTTTATTTAAAATTTGAATCTTTTTTGGTAGAAATATCAACTATTACAGTTTTTGTTGAGAATTCATAGTTTTTGTTGAGAATTCATCGTTTTTGGTTGAAAATTCAACTAATTGGTTGAAAGTGAAACTACTGTGTTAATAATTCATTTTTTAGGCTGAAGAATTATCATTTTATTTGGAAAGTCATCTCCTTGATTGAAAATTTAACTATTTTGTTGAAAATTCGTCTTTTTCGGTAGAAAATTAATCTTATGTTCAATTCCATTTTTTAATTTATCTAATTTAGGAAGTTATGACATATATTAGAGGATATTCTTGAATATATTGATTATCACCGTCGAATGACTAAATAAATTAATAAGAGTAAAAACATAATTAATCATTTTTGGAATTTGTTCCTGAAGTACATGAATTTCAATAATAATTGAAACAAATTTTTATTTTATCTTCATACTTGAAATTCAGTGCATAATTAACATACTAATACTTTGAATAAAGGATATTTTCCTGAGAATAATGAAAATGATAAAGAGAAGTTTAATTTGAATCAGTATAAACCCAGTACAATGAAAGTTACTTTTACAAATAAAAAAGCATTGCTACCTAATTGTATATAATTTTTTTTTAAATTTCAGCATACTCGAAAAAATTCCCTGGCATTTCCAGGTTCTTGCGGATGTATAAAAATTCCCAGACAACTCCCGATTTTCCAGGTTTTCCAGATGAGTAGATACCTCGTATTCGATTGGGAATTAAAATTTTTTCTTTTTTAAACAATTTAAAAATTGACTAACTCGCGCAGTTTCTATCTGATATTATTAAATCTTCAATGTTTTCAGTTAACATCATCACATTCAATTAAAAAATTAGCACAATACTGAACCTTTTAAATCTGAAAATTTGAACTTTTCAATTGGAAATTGTTAAGTTCCAAGCACGTTTAATTGTAAATAGAAACTAGTTATAACATTTGAAATTGTTCAATTTTAAATGTCTTAATTTAAAATTTTAATCGCCTTTAAATTTAGGATTGTTTACTTTTGCGGGCTTGAATCCTAAAATTTGAATGACCGGGGAAAAAAGGAAATAAACAAAAAAATTTCTAAGATTTAAGTAGTAATTTTGATTGATGGAAAAGTCTTTTTTTAAAACTGCATTTGTATAAAATTATTCTAAAGAATCAATCATGAAAAGGTCTATTTTAAAAACACAAGATGCACATTATCTCTGCTATTAAAAAACGGAAGGCCAGTCTTATATGCACGTACTGTATGCATAGAAAATATAATTTATTAATGAGATTCACTCTCAGGAGCGTATATAATATGAATCTAGGATTCCCCTGCACTTAAAAGTTCAAAGCTATTAAGTCCTTGAAAAATTTAATAGAATACGTGATATTATAAAAAAAGGCGGAGTCCACCATAAAAGATAAATTTTCAACCCGAAAATTCGAATCTTTTAGAAGAGAGTTGATCTTTCAACAAAAAAGATAATTTTCAAAAATAATACTTTTAACCAAAAGAGATGAATTTTTAACAAAAAAGTGAAGCATTTTCCACCATAAAAGATGAATTTTCAACCCAAAAATTCGATTTTTTTAGAAGGGCGTTGATTTTTCAACAAAAAAGATGATTTTCAATCATGAAAGATGAATTTTCATTCAAATAGTTGAATTTTCAGAAAAAAGTGATCATTTTCAACCAAACAGTTGCACTTGCCACCAAATAGTTGAACTTTCAAGCAAAAAAAAAAAAGAATTTTTAACCTGAAAAGTTGCATTTTCAATAAAAAAGTTATTTTACACAAAAGAAGTTAAGTTTTTACTCAAATATTTGAATTTTCAACATACAAAAATGAATTTTCAACCAAATAGTTGAATTTTTAGAAGAAATGAAAAATTTTAACCAAACAGTTGCATTTACAACCAAATACTTGAACTTTCAAGCAAAAAAGACGAATTTTCAACAAAATAACTGAATTATTAACCAAATATATGAATTTTCAACCAAATGGTAGAATTTTCAAAGAGAAAGATTAAACTTGAACCAAAAACAGTTTCACTTTCAACTAAATAGTTGAATTTTCAAGCCAAGAAGACGAATTTTTGAGAAAACAATTGAATTTTCAACCTGAAAAGTTTAATTTTCAACAAAATAAATGGATTTTTTTATTGCTGCCTAGTTTTCGGAAGATTATTTTAGTATATATATGTACTAATTTTGAGAACCCTTTTCACCTATTAAAAAAATTGATTTCGAGCGAAAGTAACAAAAAATTCGCTATTCTTCGTTATTTTGAGCTTTAGCGTGGATGCGCGAGTGATAAATTTTTTATCTGCAATGAATTTGAAAAAATATATATATATTTTTTTTCGCTCCGCCCTATTACACAGGATGCAATTTGTGCGTGTTATCAAAAGCGCTGAAAACTGCTCATTTATCCTTGATCAGTAACGTAATGCCTCTCTAACTCGCAACCTTGAATCATTGTAAACGCGACCAAAAAATCTTATTATGCTAAAAAAAAACCTTAAAATTTTGTTCTTCAAATTGATTATTAAGCCCACTAATAAAAAAAGCTGGATGGACAGGGATTGGAGGTAATTTTGTCCACACCCCCCCCCCCTCTTTTTCCATCCCCTTAAATATAATTTGCAACATTAGCGGGCTTAATAGCCGTATTGTTTATAAATTATAATTAACACGACTTACTTGGACATAAATGCTTTTGTACAACTAACGTGTTCGCTGATGTCACACAAAGGCTCGTACGATTCATCTAATTCCTTGTAAGTTTCCACGGTGTACGCATAATAAGTAAGTGCCGATCCAATCAAACAGGCGGTCAAAATCCCGGTGTTTATATGTTGCACCAATGAGTGGTACGGCATTTTTAATTATTTTTAATAATTTTGGTCCCCTCCAATTTGCTCAAAATTACCTAATAAGATTTCAAACCTTCTACGACGTTTCACGAAATAATTATTCTTAACCGGCTTCTTATCACTGACGAAGAATTTGGACAACACTGATAACACGCTTTCAATTTGCGCAGGCTCGCCGGTAATCTTGTCGCTTGTTTTGGTTCCTTTTCTAAATTCAACTGCGGAAGTTGATTTAAAGATAAGGGACGTCTGCTATCGAAACCAGCGGTTGTGTTTGTGAAATGCCTTAGCAACTTGAAATCCAGAAATGAACTCGCGCATTCACGACCTTCTGCATTCAACACAACCTGCGATCGATATAGGCAACGGCGGATAAATTCGAACCGTTTATAATAAATCCAGAAAGCTTACTTGGAAATCGATTAATTGGAAAAATGTCAGTAAGAATTAGGGAACGAAAAACCAGTCGCTCGAAAATCGATTACACTTGTCGTTTCATGTTATCCTCGGCTGCATTAATTTCCCTGGAAAATTCCAGGCTTCGAAGATTAGGCTAAAAGTACACATTTGAAAATTTTAATGAGTGATTAAAGTTTACATCAAAAAGATGAAAAATAACGTTATAAATATCTTTCAGGATCTGACTTTGTTTCAGTCTTACTCATTTGTTTTAGTAGTCTCACAGAAACAATTAAAACTATGTTGGCTTCGAAATGTTTTCATTGTTTCTTGAAGAAGGGAGTTATTATTTTTTACCATTGTCAGATAGAATAATAATATGCGGACCTTTTTAGTTTCGGGCACAATTTTTAACTAAAATTTTCCAATGAACGTTCCTTCAAATTTGAATGTACAAATAACTAATTTCTTTAAAAACGTCACAAAAACTGTAATTATATTTTATTTAAAAACATTGAAATCTAAAATTTTGTCACAGGATTGCTACAGAAGCCTGGTTTCAAAATTCCATAATTTTGTCAGCTTTTCTAGGGCTACTTTTTTTAATCCAGTCAATTGAATTCAATTTCAAAATATACTTCTGATCCCAGACTAATTTACCAACAATTTTTTGTACAATTATTTATTAATGCAACTGTATAGGGCTTTTCATTAAATTGTTGGATTCTAAACAATTTTCATTAATATTCGTATAAAATCTCTAAAAAGTCTGAAATTATTATAATCATATTTTTTATCAGTAAAAAAATCAATTCGTATGAACACGGAAATCAAAAATTTGCCGTAAAGTAATAAAATAATTTTCAGACTCTAAAACAGGTGCGACTAAAAAAGATCCAGTCACTTTTTCAAAATTACCCGACTCTTTCAGGTCATGTAGCAACCGTGTTGGAGTGCTTCCAAGTAGTCAAAACTTATAGTTTGAGTTTAAAAATTCGAACTCCAGTCGTCACAATACCTTCTGGAGTTAAAAAAGGCGAATAGGTGAATTTTTTTTCGAAAATAAGTGACCGAAAAAACTGTTGTATACATCAAATAAACGTGCAAACTGAATTTATAATTTGAAATACCTATTCAAATAAGAATATCTAAATTTACCAATCTAATGCGGAGCAATTATACATTTGAACTTTGAAGCGTATAAAATTGAAAATAATAAATAAAAGACTTCAGTCAGAAACTGTATGATTTTGAACAATTTAAATTTCAAATGAGACAGTTTTTAATGGAAAACATTTTTAATTTTTCAGTCTGAAAATAGTTTGAAATTAAAAGCTTTATATTTAAAATTTTGTTCTTTGCAATCTGAAATAAAATTTTATTATATCATTTTGAAGGATTCAATTTTACTTGCTACTATAGTTTAAAATTGTGCAATTTATAAAGTATCAAAGTAAAATTATGAAGTTTGTAGCATCTTCAATTTCAAATTATTCACTATGAAGAATTTTAAATGAAAATTGTACAATGCCGTTTAAATTCACATTTCTTGAATTTCAAATGCTGCTAATTTAAAATTGTTCAATATTAAAAACGTTAATGTGGAATTTTTCAACTTTCATCGTTTGGAAATAATAGTTATTACAGTGTCAAAAGGCTTTAATTTCTAATTCTGCAACTTTGAACGATTTCAAATTAAAACCCAGTCAATTTTGAATGTTTCTATCTAAAATTATTTAAAACTTATTAAGGCTTTCCATTTGAAATAAATTTGAAGAATCTTAAAGGGTTCAATTTCAAAATCTTGAAAATTAAATTTTTCTTAAATATTGAAGGCTTTAGATGTGAAATTACTCAATTATGAAGCTTTTCAATTTGAAACTGTCTAATTGTTACTGCTTGAATTTTAAATTATTGAATTTGCAAAAATGTGATAAATCTATAGAAGGGTCCAAACAACAATTGTTGAATTTCAAACACTATAGATTCAAAATGATGATTGTCATGTTTCGAGCTAAAATGACTGAATTTTGAATGTTATGAATAAAAAATTCTTCAACTATTAATGCCTGCATTTATAAATTATATACCCTTGAAAAATTTAAATTTTATACCTAAAATCTTTGTATATATTTCAAATTAAAAATATTTAAGTGGAAATCTATTCCATTTGAACCATATTTTGAACAGGAGACTAACACTGTAATAAAAGCAAACAAAAGTAAAAAAGCGACTCGCTATCCGGCTTGAAAATAAACATTCTATATGGTATATTTGCAGATTTTTAACTTTCTGAATTTAACAAATAAAAATACGAGATTTAAAAAAATTAAAATTGTCAAATTCAAGCCTTCAAAACTAAATAATTTTACAATAAATAGTCCTTCAAATTCTATAATTTAAAATTGGAAGTGTTTAAAGCTGTAAGACTTCCCCCTTGGAGTCCTGATTAAGTTCTTTTACTAAAACTAAAAGAATCGAAAAAAATCCCCGACCAGAAAATAAATTGACTGTCATTTTCCGGCTTTCTCCCGGTCTCGAGAAAATTGCAGCTTATCTCAGCTCAGACGAATTAACTCCGAGGCATTGTAGATTGCAATTTTGAATAAAATTTTAGTTTTTCAATTGAAAAAAGTTGAAATAGGCGACAAGTTTTAAAATAGGTGACAAAAGGTGAGGTGACCAGGTGACACTCTGTGATGACTGGAACTCTCAAAATTGGCTTATTCAGAAAGTTACAGCATTGAACCAAATTATTAACGCCTACCTAGAAGAACACAGAGCAAATTAGATTTGCGAGACAAATTAAATTACCAGCTTTTACTATAGTTTTAATTTAATTTATATTCAAGGCTCTACCGGCTACTAGTTTTAAATGATCCATTATCTAATTTTCATAAAATAGATCTTAATAACCCAAGGAATCCTTTGTTTCTACTCTTTCAAAAAATCTTTTAAAAATGCAATTCATTCTTACAATACGGTAAAAAATATAACAAAAAGAAACGGAATTATTACTTCACATAGGTATTTATTAAATCGTTTAGGATTTGTAAGTTACTTAAAATAAATTGGCCTAACAAATACTCGAATCCTGACTGTCTTTCCTAAGTAAGAAATACTACCATTTGTAAAAAGTTCTCAGAGTCCCTTATGAAAAAACATTATAGGAAATTCAAGTACAAGCCTATAATGATTTCCCTATAATTTTTTCACGATTATAGAAAAATCAAATTCCTGTACTGATTTTCCTATATTTCTTCGTAAGGGGTTCCAAGCATTTCATTCATTTGGACTGACACTTTATAAAATCTTTTTGATAATGTAAAAGAAATGCTTTCAACTTATATCGTATAAACATAAGAAAAATATTCGCTCAATTCGGACAATAATATATCAGTGACTTTCAAAAGATTATTCTTAACGGACTATAGAGAATTTGGAATCGATAATGCTAGTCTCTAGAATCTAAGCCCTTTCAGCTCTATAGCTATACACCTGAGTAAACATCAGTATTCATTCAAGTTATTTATTTCGAATTGAGAAAAGGAGAAATGAAGATTACTGTTTCTTAACCCAGAGGACTTTCAGCAATATTACAAATTTAAAAAACATACAATACAAAATACTGTGCTTACAAACGTAAAGGAACCATACCCTAGACAGGTCCATTATATATAATGTCATTATCTCGATGAAAAATTGTGGTCATATTGTATCCTAGAAGAAAAGTCCTTAAAAATCAAATTTCCTACGTATATCGCGATTTCTCGAAACCAAGTTCGTACATTTGATACTTCGACTTGCGGTTGTACAAAGGGAATGAATACAAAAACTAATCTTAGGCATGAATATCAAGAAAGAATTTTGATTTTCAAGAACCTTGCGATTTGTCTTAAAAACTCAAGTTTTACAAATTATGGAAACTTTACACAGCTTCAGTTTCTTAACTACTTAAAAATAAATTAGGTTCCCGTGTGTAATTGATGAAAAAAATAGTAGTATCCACTGGAAACATCACAAAGATGGAAATTAAAATTGTTTTAGAAAGAAGATACGTGGAGAAATGAGACCTGCCGAATCGAATTTATAAAACGAAAATGTACTGACGCTTAGTGAGCGAGCTACTCTTGTGGTGCCATTGCTCGCGCTTGGGCTCTTACTCTCTTTTCGTACTCGAGGCGGTTTTGACTGAAATTGAAAGAAATTGGTAGGTTAGGAAAATAAAACTGGAACAATTTCTAAATAAGATTACAAAGTATCTGATTCAGAGTGTCTACCAGACGGTTGATTTTCAATCCCGTTTTTTTTCTAATTTTCCCGGTCTGGAAATTTCTATGTCCTAATTCAGAATTTTCAATCTTTTGGTAAATTCCCTGTTCCATGCCAGAATTATATTTCTTTTCGAAAATTCCCTGTTCCAAACCCGAATCATAATGTTTTTCGAAAATTTCCCACTCCAAGTGAAAATTGCAATTCTTTTGAAAAATTCACTGTTCTGAAGCATAATTATAATTCTTCTCGAAAATTTCCTCTTTCAAGCCAGAATTATAATTCTTTTGGATAATTCCTTGTTCTAGATCTAAATTAAATTTTTTTCTCGAAAATTCTCTAATTTAACTCAGAATTACATATTATAATTGATTCGGAAAATTTTCTGTTGCAACTCAAAATCATCATTTTTCTCGAAAATTCGCTGTTCCAAGACAGAATTATACTTCATTATATTTCTTTTTTTATCCAAGTATAACTCATAATTATAATTCTTTTGGAAAATTTCCTGAACCAACTAAAAATTATCATTCTTTTCAAAAATTCCGCATTCAAAGTGAGAACTATAATTACTTTAGAAAATTCCCTTTTCAAATTCAGAATTATAGATATTTCTTCTAAAGTCCCATGTTCCAAATCATAATTACAGTGTTTATATTTTTATCTTGAAACGTAAGTCTTTCTCGCTTTGATTTTAAAAAAATATTTACAATTTCAGATAAATACTAATTTACGAGTTTGAGTGATTTCAAGATTTCAAAGAATTTAAGTATTCCAAAATATTAAAAAAAAATTGCAAACATCACTTATATTATCGTCAACGTCGATAATAAAGTCTTTTTCATTAATCGTTTCGTTATTGAACAAACTGAGAGCAATAAAATATCAAAACAACACTTATAATACTCATTCCAGTGCATTCGAATGAAAAATCCCGGTCACAGAATCAAATCCCCGTTTTTTCTCGGTGAATAGAATTACCGGCCTCTTCACGGTCAGGTAGACACCCTGTGATTGCAAAATAATATAAGTATATAATAATTACCAGTAAATTGTGTACGCCTCTGCTTGAGCAGGATCTTTGACATTAGGTTCGTTCAGCAGATCTTGGATTCCCAAAAGAATTTGCTTGATCGTGATCGCAGGCCTCCAGTCTTTCTCTTCATCTAAGAGCGATAAACAAACGGTTCCGGAAGGATAAACGTTTGGATGGAAGAGCGGAGGTTCGAATTTGCACTTTGGAGGACTCGTAGGATAATCGTCCTTGAAGATCATTCGCAATTTGTAAAGTCCTCCCTCCCATGGTGTCTGAAAATTAAAAAAAAAAAGATATAGCCTAGTTGCTAAAAAATCATTCCAGCTCTGAATACAATTTGTCAACGATTTGTAAACACCTGTAATGTAATTTATTATAAATTATCAACTCCTCTAACCTCTTGTAAAAAACAGTGTAACTTACGGATTTCTTTCCGGGTATCGCACACTCCCAACTCATCAGGTTAAGCGTTCCATATGGATTTTTTGTTGGGCGTGCTACAAATCCCTAAAAACATAAAAACAACAAAATAGGTTAATACTCTATACTAAAAAAAGTACAAACATTGAACAGACATCACAGTACCTATCGGAGTCAAAAAAGGTGAACAGGTGAATTTTTTCGAAAATAGGTGACGAATAGGTGAGCAAAAAAAATGTTCTGTAAGTCAAATAAACATGCAAGAAGTTGCCCTTTCCCCTTGTTAAGTCCATGGGAAACTGCATGGTCTTTAGGGCACGGGTTGATATCAACCGATATCTTTTAAACTCATTTTCCGGATTTAAAAAAAAATGTTCCCGGTCATTCAAATTTAAAAATTTAAGCTGTCAAAATTGAATTTATAATTTAAAGTACCTATTCAAATAAGAGTTATTTAAATTTACAAATCTCATGCGCAACAATTCTACATTTGAATTTTGAAGCATTTAAAATTGAAAATAAAAAATTAAAGACTCGAAATAAAAAATATTTAAAATTGTACGTATAATTCAAAAGTAGAGGCCATCAAAATTGAACAATTTTGAATTCGATGTCTTCAAACAGAAAAAAAATCAAATTAAACATTGAAACATTGAAAATGTTCAACTGCTAAGACTTTGAATTTGAAATTGACTTATTTATAAATAACTTTAAAGGCTTTCAATTGGAAATTGTACTCATTTATCAATTTTTAATCTAAAACTAATGATTTTTAACGCTTTCAATTTAATTATTCAACCTATTAAGACTTTCAGTTGGAAATTGTATGATTTTGAACAATTCAAATTTCAAACGAGACAGTTTTTAATGGGAACATTTAAAATTTTTCAATCTAAAAATAGTCTGAAAATGAAAGCTTTATATTTAAAATTGTTCCTTGCAAATTGAAATAAAATTGTATATCATTTTGAAGGATTCAATTCATATTTATTCAATTTCACTTGCTACTATAGCTTCAAATTGTGCAATTTATTAAGTCTAAAAGTAAGATTATGAAATTTTTAGCATCTTCAATTTAAAGTTACTCAACTATTAAGGATTTCAAACGAAAATAAAACAAATAAAAAATTCTTTTACTATTAAGGCCTTCATTTCTAAAATATATACCTTTGACAAATTTAATTTTTATGCCTAATAATTTTTTACATACTTCAAACTAAAAATATTCACTTGGAAAACCTTTTAATTTGAACCATATTCTGAGCAGGAGACTAACAATTTTTTTTTAAAAAAAAAGCAAATAAAAGAGAAAAAGCGAGTAGCTATCCGGCTTAAAAATAAACATTCGAAATGGTATACTTTCAAATTTTTAACGTTCTGAATTTAACAATTAAAAATACGAGGTTTACAAAATTAAATCTGTCAAATTCAAGCGTTCAAAACTAAATAATTTTACAATAATTAGTCTTTAAAATTCAGCAATTTAAAATTGGAAACGTTTAAAGCTGTAATACTTCCAACTAGGAGTCCTGATTGAATAAGTTCTTCCACTAAAACTATAAGAATTAAAAAGATTCTCGACCAGAAAATATATTCACTGCCATTTTTAGGCCTTCTTCGGGTCTCAAGAAAATTGCAGCTCATTTCAGCCCACACGAATTAACTCTAAGGCATTGTAAATTGCAATTTTGAATACAATTTTAGTTTTTCAATTTAAAAAAGGTGACCAATTTTCAAGATAGGTGAGACGAGAAGATTAGCTTAAAGAAATGAAATTGCTTAATTGCGTTTTTATGCCAGAAAAGATTAAAGCTCTTTCATATATTTTTTAAATTATGTACCAAATTATTTTTAAGAGGATGATTAATAGAAAATTAATTAATATCAACATATTTTTTAGTTTAGACTTTAGTTAGTTTAGACTTTTAGAGCTTAGTTTTATAACCTCAACTATCAAATTCGTTTAATTTAAAATAAGATGCGAAAATTTCGAAATCGATTTCAAGGATTGCGATGAGGTCAACCATTTTATGAAATGAAAATTGCGCAGCAGAATTCGTGCATGTGCAATTGATCAATTGTGGGACTTAAAAAATTTTCAACTATACTTTTTTTTTATCGCTTCAATTTTTAAATTGCTATTTTTCATAGAAATTTTTAAAAGTAAATTTATAATATAGTACGTGCTGGGCAGGATTATAAAATATTCAGCGAACAACAGACTATAATAATAATTTATCATATAACGGAAAAAGTTTTAATATTTAAATGATATAAAATAAATTGAATGAATTAAAAATGTAACACTCAATTTTTTCGGACCAATTTTTGCATTCATACCTAAAAATCTGCAAGCTTAATATGTATTCTCTATCATTTGATTATAAAATCAGAAAAGCCAAGAAAATATTAAATAATCAGATATCTTTTGTATGCTTTTGTTAGAATGCAATATTTCTTATCAACATCTTCAAATTGAAACTCCCACATAAAAATAACTAAACACAGTATTCAGACAGCTTATAAGTCAATTTATATCAAGAATAAAAATATACAATAAGAATCTAAAATTCTAAAACATTGATAAGAATTCAGACTTGGAAACGTGCGAGTTAAAAAACATGTTAGAAACCAAAAACACCAAAAAGAGGTTACGTATGTTTGAATTTAAATGATTTAAACGATTTAAATAACTGAAATCATTTAAGTACATAAAAACAGTTTTTTAAAAATGTTAATTGAGAAGCCCTATAAAAACACTGAACTACATGAAGACATGAAAAAAATGTATAATAGTCGCTAACACATTGCGAAATATTTCTATGTAACAGAGAGTGAGGTTAGAGTGTTTGTGCCGCCATGCAAAAACGAAATAAACTTCAGTCTTCCAATGCACCTTCAAAAAATGAACATTTTTGTTTACAAGCCTTGCACTATTGGAGTGTATAGCAAAGCATCTACATCCTACAAAAAAAGCGAAGATAACACTTTTTTAGTAAAAATTTCTCCCGCCAAAAAAATGCAAAACTGACAGAAAAATAGATTAAGCCCGAATTTTACAAAATGGTAGAAAAATAAGTGCTACTTACGAAAGGATGATCTTTCCTCCATGCTTTCCTTTCTTCCGCAAGCCTAGCTATTGCAATGCCTGACATTAGACTGCAACAGAAACAGCAAAATTATTCGTAAGAACTGTTCAAGTTCACCTGGTGAACTCCACTACAATTTTGATGACTATTATTATTACCAGCTTGATGTGAAATACCGCTATATTCAAACTCAAAGCACTTTCTGCGCCTGAATTTCATCAAACACTTTTAGCTGCACAAGCAAAGCAACTGATGCTATGGATATTGAAATTGACTCTGCGTGTTCCTAAATTCACCGAGTTTTCTGCGACTTTTCCACTCGCCAGGAACTTGCCACGTTTTTCCGTGAAAATTCAATTGCAGCCACTACAGCCAATCAGAAATTTGTATTTTTAATGCGATATCGCCTTAAAGTTTTTCCGGCCAGCTATTTTATGAAGAAAGGTAAAGCAAAAATCAAAAGTTGATGAAACAGGTAAGCAGATTTCAATGGAAACGTCAGATTTTCCGAGAAGTGGGTTATATTTGCAGCTTTTTAAAATTTATTGTAGTCGGAAAATTTGTGATCGTTTTTGATTCGTGGATTTGGAATTTAACATTTTCCAAGCATGTGAGAACCAATCAGACGTTTAATCTAGGGTTGCTATATGTCCAAAGGAGTTTAGCAGGATAGCCAGCGCCAAAACCCTAAAAAAAAGGTCATCGCGTCTGTTGACCGGATCGTTTGGTACAGTCTGGTATAGTGTATTCTCACATGTGACGTCACGTGCTCTCACCGACCTTTGGGGGAATAACATTGCCCGTACACCCCTATAGTTTGCACGTGTTGTTGGAGTTTTTTACAATTGTTTGTGTTTTTTTTGAGTTTCAGAGTTAGTGTTTCATAAAGTTGTTGGGAAAAGTAAGGACCCGATACATCAAAAATTTTGAAAAAAATCGAAAATTGTCATCCATATGCTCGGTGAGATAAAGTTTTATTGAAAATGTGAGCGCAGCACCGTTGATCCCTATAATGGATATAGTGGCATATTTTATTCCACGCCACAGTTTTTACATCACAAATCAAATAAAGACATATAAAAGCTGATAAAAGTTTGGGAGCCTATAAATTTTATGATGCTGGTTTTGTGGTAAAGGTGAAGTGCAAAGGAGTTCCATGGTATGTACTTTTTTTGTGCAAATTTTGCGCTGCGAATTAAGTTTTTTTTTTAATGCAAGTGCGAACTGTGAACTACCCATAGAATTACAAAATTTGTGTGAAATCCGGTGAAATCATCGAACCTTTGTAAGATTACATTTTTTCCACTTCAATGTAAATCACTGGTAGATCTCTACAAACATTTATGAAGAATTAAATGTTGCTACGACAAATTACAAAAATGTACGACTACAAAAATTCTACCAAAGTTTAAAATTTGTTACTTCCGCGTACTATGAATACTCCGTGTTCGAAATGTATTTAAATTCCGTGAAATTTTGCACACAAATTCCTGAAAAATGTCATGCAAATTTGTAAAATTTGTCTTTAAAAGTCATACAGAACTATTTGCTTCAGGATTGTAACTTTGCAGACAGTTCGCACTGTTCACACTTGCATGATTCTAAAAATTCACCCTAACCTCAAAAAGCTGCGATCGCATTTAACGTAAACAACAGAATATTACAACCAAAATTATGACCAATTCCATGCTTCGCTACAATATTACTTAATGTTAATACTAATCATAACTAATAACAAATACAACCTATCACACGGAATCAGAAAAGTACCATTAAACTTCAGGCACTTCACCTTTAACACAAAACCAGCATCATAAAATGTATTGGCTTCCAAACTTTTATAAGTTTTTATTGTGTTTAATGATTAACTCAATTTATCAAGAGATATCTATTTTACTTAAATATAGTTCACAAATTTGAAGAAGTTAGCAATTTTTTAGAAATGTGTTATTGGTTTGGATTATTACCTTTTTCTTTTTAAAAAAATGGAATAATCTAAATAGATTGGTTCTAAATCAACCCACAATGATTTGTGATGTAAAAACTGTGTGATCCTTTATATAAAAACACGTAACCTCCATTGGTAGAAATCCTGATAGTTGCTATTTTGTGAGTCACAGAGTGACCTCTTTTTTAAGCTTAGAATTAATAGAACTAAAAAAGTAGATTTCTA
This sequence comes from Melikaiella ostensackeni, assembly GCA_032362435.1. Lineage (NCBI taxonomy): Eukaryota > Metazoa > Arthropoda > Insecta > Hymenoptera > Cynipidae > Melikaiella > Melikaiella ostensackeni. The sequence goes on along the minus strand of JAUMHM010000078.1, from coordinate 33,163,888 downwards.
ATTTTATCGATCGCTGATAATTATTTCGATTTATGTATTTTTACTATTACTTTCAATAACAGTTGCAACCATCCAGATATATTTAATACATAATATATGTAATAATTAAGTAAAATGAATGATATTCTTCACAGAATTATCAATCTGTTTAATACGTAAAATGTATTCAATTAATCGATCTTGTTTATCAATCGTGGATAATAAAGATGATTATTATTTTTCAATGAATGATTATTAAGCGTAATACGTAAATTTTCTTTCTCATAATGAAGTAAAATTAATTATATTATTCAACGAATTATCAATATGCCTAAATTCAATCTGCTTAATATGTGAAATGTATTTGATTAATCGATCTCGTTTATCGATCGCGGATAATTAAGTAAAATGATTAATTTTTTTGAATGAATGATTATTATGCGTAATAGAATAATACTGTTTAATTAATGGTTACTATGCGTAATTCGTAATAATATTTTACATTTGATTTAGGTAAGTTCTGATTGACTTTGTTAATATATTTGAAATGTAATTTAGTAATTTTTTAATGTTCTACCTTATTATCATTAGGGTTAATCCATAAATTACTTGACGCAATTTTCTAACAATTTTGTCGTAGTATGTAAAATGTTTTTCTATTCGAATGTAAAATGTATTTCCTTGATTTTTTAATATTCGTTATTCAAACACAAATGTTCTACTTTATCAACAGGGGTCATCCATAAATTACGTAACGCAATTTTCCGACAATATTGGTGTAATACATAAGATTTTTTTCTATTTAAAAAAGGTAAGTTGTGATTTACTCTGCTAATATATGTAAAATGTATGTCATTCATAAATTATAAATTATGTAACGCAATTTTCGGACAATGTTGACTATCTCACAACTCATGTTATGCTTTTTCACAATTTACAATGTACATTTTCGTCATTACGTAATTTTAGATAACCCATAGTCTAAACTATGAAGTTCGTGCATACAATTATACTATTCTTATTATTCGTCTATTGTTTACATGGTTTTTCACATCATGAATGGCAACTATCATGATTACTACCAATGGAGGTTACGTGTTTTTATGTGAAGGATTAAAAAAATAATGATAAAAATCCAAGTTTGTTATTTACAGGGCTTGTAGAGGACATTGTAAGCTATCTATATAAAAAAATTAAAAGTATAAAAAGTGTTTTTTCAGAAATTCAGTTTAAAAGTTAATTTTTGGAAAATCAAAGAAGTTATTATAAATTTTTTTGGTCAAAATACATTTTTCTCAAAACTACATCCTATTACGAATAATTTAAAAGAATACACATTGATATTACAATCACAAAAATTATGAAAGTTTAAGAAAAGAAGGACAAGAATTTCAAGTTTTGAATATATACTAAGTTTTTTGATACTTCCAACAATTGAGCGCCCGGATCGTAGAACTCGCCGAGCGCGCGAAACCGGGTAAAACTATTGTCCAGTTCCGAAAACTT
>JAUMHM010000078.1:33125861-33139830 GCA_032362435.1 Melikaiella ostensackeni | reverse complement strand
ATAACAATAAGAAATATACTCCGTTTTGTCTTCATATGTTTTTATGTTACTTTAAATTGGATTAAAAACGAAAATCGCTTAATAGATATCCAAAACCACTCAAAAATCACCTACCACTGTTTATAATAATTCAATTGTTAATAACAATTTGTTAATTTATAATATTTCAGGATTTTTGCCAACTTTGTGTATAAATAAAGTAAACAATAATTTTTCTGAAATAAATCGGCCTCGAGGGATCTCTTAAAAATTTAGTTAGCTTTAATTTTCAAAAAAAAATTTTAATCGGTTAAAAATTGTAGCCGGAATTGTATTTTGAACATTTTTTCGTCATTTTGCCCCACTGTGCGGCACTAAGCCGAGTGAATGCTTGCTGCTCAGGGTTAGGCACGTGCTTAACTTTGATGTCTCATAAATCGAAAACTATTCAACGGATGCGCATGAAATTTGGAAGAACGACATTTAAGAGTGAAGATTACAGATGACACATATCCGATATAATTTTGCAAAACACAAACGTTTTTCTTGCGTCCTGTAAAATTTGAAAATACGGAGTTAGGCCCGTTTGTTCCCCGACCCTTCAATTTCCATTCAATCATTCATGAGTGACTACAAAGAGTTAAGAATATTTGGCCACAAGATTTAGAACAAAAAAATATTTTTAATTGGCTACGTTTTTTTATTGTCAAACCGGATCCTGAAGATTTGGTAAATCGAATCGAATAACTAGGGCTGCCATAGCTTCATTTACTTGAAAAAAGTGAAAAAGGTGACATATTTAAACCAAAAATTGACCAATGGTGAACAATTTTTAACCCAAAGTGACTAAATTTACTAAAAGTGACTTATGTGCGTTAAAAGTGTGACTGAATATGTTCTTTTGCACTCGAAAGAATTCGATGAAATTTAATAGAATTCTAGGTGAACTTTAACGAATTCAGGAAAAATTCATAAAAATTCAGAATTAATTCAAAATAATTCAAGTTAAATTAAAAAGGATTCGAATGAATTGAAAAAATCCAACAAATTTCATTGATTTCAGTAGAATTGGAGTGAATTTAGAAGAAATAAAGAGACTTTAACGAAATTCATAAGAACTTGAGTGAATTGAACAAAACTTTAAAAATTAAAAAAATTTCCGTCGAATTGAAAAAAAATGGGAGTGAACACAGTTCAGGGCAAATTCAACAAAATTGAAGTGAAATGAAAAAGGATTCAAAAATGAAAATAAAAAACCAATGAATTAAATCGAGGCTGCTACAAAATCCCAATTTCGAAACTCCCTGACTTTTCCCTGACTCATTTTTTATTTTCCCTGACCGCTATAAATTTTTTTTTCACGTACAAAAACAACCTTACACCCAGAAAATCCATAATGTTAATGCAAAAAAAATGAGAAGAAATCGATAAAACTGATAAAAATTCAAGTAACCTTAAAGCAATTCAAAAATATTTTAAGAATTCATTGAATTCATCAATTTTGGAGTGAATATGCGAAATCTCACGAGAATTTAAAAGAATTCAGGATAAATTAATAAGAATTCTGTTTGAAATTCAAATGAATTGAAAAAAATCCGAAATATTCTGTTGATTTCAGTAAAATTAGAGCGAATTTAGAAGAATTCAAGAGAATTTCAGAGAATTTAATGAAACTCGTACGAGTTCAAGATTAATTTAACAGGATTCAGGGTAAATTTAGAATAATTTAAGTGACTGCAACAATTTTTTTTAATTCAAAAAAATTCCATTGAATTCCACAAATAAATGGGAGTGAATAGAATTAGTGAATTGAGAAAAATTTAAGGAAAATAAGAAGAATGATGAAAATGATGAATCGATGAAATTCGTAAAAGTTCAAGGTTAATTTTTAAACAATTCAAGTGAACTTAAAATAATTCAAAACAATTTTAAAAATTCAATGAATTTATTAAATTTGGAGTGAGTTTACAAGAATTCAAGGAAATTTGTAAGAATTCAGAATGAATTCAAAACAATTCAATTTAAATTCAAAATGATTAGAACCAATTGAAAAAAAAAATCCAGTGATTTCAGTAAAAAAAACTGTAGTGAATTTAGAAGAATTCAAAGAAATTCAAGAGACTTTGACGAAGTTCATAAGAATTTGAGTGAATTGAACTAAGTTTTAAAAATCAAAACATTTTCACCGAATTGAATAAAATGGGAATAAACAGAATTCAGGGCGAATTCAACAGAATTTAAGTGCAATGAAAAAAAAATAAAAAATAAAAAACCAATGAATTAAATAAAATTTTAGTGAATTGAAAAACATTTAAGAAAAGTAAGAAGAATCCAATGCAATTGATCAAAATTCAAAGAGAATTTGGAAAGATGGATATGAATTCTGAGTGAATTCTAAATGAATTGAAAAACCAAAATATTTCACTAATTTTAGTAAAATTGGGGCGAGTTTAAAGAACTCACGAGAATTCTAGAAAATTCGAAGAAATTCATACGAATTCAAGATTAATTTGGAAGAATTCAGTATGAATTAAAAATATTTTAAGTGAATGGAACATACTTTTTTTTTAATTCAAAAAAATTCCATTGAATTCAGATGAATGGATGTGAATAGAATTAGTGAATTTAGAGTCACTTCAGGAAAATGAGAAAAATTCAATGAAATTTATAAAAAACTGAAGGTGAATTTTGAAAAAAATTCAAATTCAAAACTATTTTAAAAATTCATTAAATGCATTAAATTTGAAGTGAATTCAGAAGAGTTCAAGGAAATTTAAAAGAATCTGATGAAATGTTTGAGGATTCAAGGCAAGTTTAAAAGATTTCAGGGTGAATTAAAAAAAAAGCCATTGAATTGAGTAGAATTAAGTGAATTTAAAAGAATTCGAGTGAATTCAAAAGAATTCAGCAAAAATTTAAAAAATTCGAAATAATTCCAATTAATTCAAAAGAATTCAGTATAAATTAATAAGAATCCAGGGTGAATTCCAAATGAATTGAAAAAAATCTAAAATATTCCATTGATTTCAGTAAAATTAGAGTGAATTCAGTAAAATTAGAGTGAATTCAGAAAAATTTAAGGGAATTCAAGAGAATTCGATGAAATTCATACGAATTCAATAAATGCAGAAATAGGTAAAGACCTGAATTCAATAGTGGTTAGCACTTGGGTTCGCTATTTTAATTTATTGAAAGAAAAGTGACTATAGTGACTTTATTTTAAAAAGGTGACTAGAAGTGACTGTATGGTAGCCCTGCGAATGACAGGACATTTGACCTAATTTTATTCAGGATGGACACCAAAATCTAGAGAAAAATTTCCGGTCATTAAGATTCAGTTTTGAAAGAATGAATCCGAAATTATTAAATTCTGAATATAGGGTAAAATAGGGGGTTATAGGGAATGTTCTGTGAGGCTGCAATTAATACATTAGAAATTATTAAATTTTAAACAAATAAATTTTAAACTGTCTATTTTTTATTGTAATTATTTAAAACTATTAGAAATTTTCTAGTTTATAAAAATTCAATTCGAAATTATTCAATTTTGGACGCTTCTAACTTAAAACTGTTCACGCTTGAAGAATTTATCATTTATAATTAATAAAGATATTGTTCAATTTTAAACGTTTTAACTTGAAATTGTCTGATTATGAACCCTTCCTTTTTAAATTAGTCGATTTGGAACGTTTTTCAATAAAAATTGTTAAACAAATTTTTCTAATGTGAAGCTACCCAAGTATTAAGAACTGCATTTTAAATATTTTTTATCCCAAAATGAATGATTAAGACCTAAAAATGAAAACTTTCTAATTAAAGTTTTCAAAATGAAACGATTTTCAAAGAGTAGAATTTCAAATTGAAATATTAGTAATCGGTATAATTTTTAATGTAACTATTTCAAAATTTATAATTTCATGTGATACCAAGTGACATTTAAATTCAAAAATGAATTCCAGATTCCAAAAGAAATAAATTGAAGGGATTTTTATTCCTCCGGTATTTTTCTACGATGCACAGGATATAAATTTATAAATAGATTCGTCTCGTTGACTACGTTGATGAGTTAAATGATTACTTCAGTGTGAGTGCAATTTTCTCATTGTCAATAGGTGAAATATAGCTATAATACATGCACAACATGTGAACTAATGTTCAAGACCATGTTGTAGATTGCAAAAGTTGTAAACAGATGAGCGTGACCCAGCAATTGTCCCCCTGCAGAGAAATCTTTGTCGAGCCATTGTCTGAAGTTTGAGTTCAAGTTGGATTCAGACTAGTGACTTTCTTATCTTTAAGTGAATGACATTATACGTAGAATATTAAATTATCATCTAACATAAATGATACAAGCGAGGAAATCGTGAATATTTTGCAATATCAATCTTGATTCTAAATCAGATACTAGTTTCTAGCAATCAAGGTCAAAACTTGTTTGTTAAAAGTAGCTGGGTAACTTTTGAATGTGATATAGATCATTTTTCGAATTAAAATCAAAAAAAGCAAGCTTGAATTCTTTAAACTTTCTTTACATTAAAGTCTTTCTATTCTAAAATTTAATTTAATTTTTCAAGATAAGTAGATTGTCGGGTGTATCGGACAATAAGTCTACATCCGAGGCACTTGGAGTTGCACAATAGATTTACGATATTTGATGATTATTGCGTAAGGGAACATGTGAATTTAACAGCGGCGATAGAGAAGGAAATTTACGAGCGGAAAGAATGTAATCCATTAAATCGAACGAGAATGAATAATGTACATATTCTAGTTTGTTAAAGACTGCCATTCACAAAATTGAGAATTATAATTAAATTGAATTTAGCATGTAGATTATATACAAAACAGTACTACAATTAATGAAGCAGAAAATTTTTAATAAATCATCTGATTAATTAATTTTGAAAAACTAAAAAAGCTTAGTTTTTTAGACTTAATAATTAAATATGAATCACTTTCGAGTTTATCTATTTTGAATTCTTTCAACTTTTTTTGATTTTTTCTACTGTATTTCTATCAGTAAAAACTTCTGAGGTATTCAACAGATCTTTTGGACATAGCTAGGAAAATATCATTTTTAAATACACGAAAATGGCTATGAGAAGAAGCTGTTGTTCCAGTTTTAATTACTCAGGCATGTACATTTTTTCTAAAGTATTCTTTTGATTCTTGTTGCAAAATACTCAGGAAACTACCCAGATTCAAAATCTACAAGAAAATTTTCAGTGCAAGGACCTATGGATTAAATCATGTTAAGACCTACCGTGATTTTTTTTTAAAATCAAAAATTACTGTTTGGAAAAACTGCTACTATTTTGCTTTTGTTTCCTCAGCATTTGAGAATTTCTCTCTAGGGTATTTTCATACGCAGAAAGGCCTCAAATAATGGAAAAAATCTCTGTCATTTATAAAGGGGTTTTCAAATTTTTTGTTAAAAACAGTGGTTTGTCAAATATGAAATTATCTTTTTTGGATTAGTATATAAAAATCTGGCAAAATTTGAAGAGACTTTTCTGACCTATAAAAATATTGTAAACATTGATATCCACGAAAATATAACAATTATGAGAATAAGCACTTTTTCATACACATTTTGCTAGCGCGAAAAATTAATCCATTCATCAATATTTTTATTCTGATTTTACATGAGATTTTTGCATTTATTTCAAAACCTACACTACTCTTTATCAGGAATTTCAATTTTAAGAGTCTCAATTTGAAATTGTTAATGTTTGAATATCTTCAATTTAAACTTGCTTATTGAGGTTAAATATTTAAATCTAAAATAATTTTATTTTCAACGTTTACAATTCAAAATTGTTTAATTTCAAACGCTTGCAATTTCAAATCATTAAGTTTTGGCAGGTAGAAGCTTAAATTGCCAAAACATGAAGACTCAGTTTGAAGTGATACCATTTTGAACGACTTAAATTTGAAATCGTCTTTTGATATATAAATTTAGAATTGTTTAAGCATTAAGGCTTTAACTTTGAAACTGTACAACCTGAAGCGATTTACATTGAAAACCAAAGAATTTTATGCAGTTACATTTTTTAAATTCGAAATTCAAAATTATTCTAATTCAACAGCTTTCAATTTGAAATTGTCCAAATCTGGAAAATTAAATCCGAAATTATTCAATTCTGAATATTCTGAATGGGACCGGTCTGTGAGGCTTGCCATTATAAAATCGTCATTAATAAGAGTCCTCGTGTTATCATCTTATCAGCTTTTAAACGAAAGATCAGAGTGCATTGCAACTATAACTGAATACTTGTAGCCCCCCTCTGAGAAAGATAAATCTATGACGTACATTGACAGCCATTATCAGCGTTATTCGCGTAACTCGATTACGGAAACTATTTATAAAGAATTTTTAAACACTCGAATGAAAATCAAGTTCCCAATGTTGCATCTTTACTTTCTTTATTTCCTTTACTCCTCGAATAAAAAGAAAAAAAATCCAACTAATAAAATCCAATTGGGGGCCGTTCAAAAACTACGTCACACTGCCGGGAGAGGGGGGGGGGGGAAGGTTTTGTGATGATTTGTCACGGGGTTCACGAAGATTGTGACATCACACATGGGAAATATGAATATGAATAATACATTTTTTGAAATGCTAGAAGAAATTAAAATTAGTGATTTTTTTTTTGCAAGTAAATCATCTAAATACATACCGACATCACAGTCTTTCCCCTATTCCCCCTCTTTGCCTCTTTTTAAAGAATTCCTCATTTTTCCCCTGAATTCAAGAAGCTTCCCCCTTTTCTCATTTTTTCGCTTAAGTACGAACTAAATTAACAGAACCTAATAAAAAAATTCAGCTATTTTTCGTTAAGTTAATTATTATCAATTGAAAAGTCTACTACTATTTTTTTTGCAGAATTCATCTCTTTTTAGTTCAAAATTCTACTATTTGGTTGAGGATTCAACTATTTTCTTGAAAATTCATCTTTTTTGGTTAAAATTCAACTACTTGGTTGAAAGTTGAACTACTTTGTTAATAAATCATTTTATTGGTTGAAGATTGATCTATTTTGTTGAAAATTCATTTTTTTGTTGTTGAAAAATAATTTTTTTCCAACTAAAAATTTAACTATCCCATTATTGGTTGAAAATAGATCGGTTTGAGTTGACAATTCAACAATTTGGTTAAAATTTATGTATTCTGTTGTAAATACGTTTTTTTGGTAGAAGATTAATCTTCGTGATTGAAAATTCAACTAATTGGTTGAAAGTTGAATTATAAATTCAAATTTAAATTCAAATTATCGGGTTGTCAATTCAATTGTTTTCTAGAGAATTCGCCTTTTTGGTTTAATAATTCAACAATTCGATTGAAAGTTGTTTTCTCTCTTGACTGAAAGATCTTTCATGGTAGAAAATCCAACTCTTTTATGGAAAATTCGTCTTTTTGGTTTGAAAATGCATTTCATTTGGTAGAAATTTGATTTTTTTGGTTAAAACTGCAACTGCAACTTGAAATCTTTGTTGGTTGAAGTACTTATTAGGTTAAAAATTCGCCTCGTTTGCTTGAAAAATCAACCATTTGGTTGTAAATGCAACTGTTTAGTCTAAAATTATTTTATTTGATTGTTGAACATCCAAGTATTTATCGGATAAAATAATCTTTCCTGGTTGAAAGTTCATATTTTCGGGTTTAAAAATCAACTGTTTTCTAAAAAATTCTGATTTGTTGCTTGAAAACTAAACTCTTTCGTTGAAAATTCATCTCTTTTGGTAGAAAATTAATCTATTTCGATTTCATTCTGAATTCAATATGGCACCTATACAACAATTATATTTAAAAGAATTTATTCCTCTATCATTCCCCTATTTTTGTAAAAAAATCACCCTATTTACCCTGTTTTGAGAGCATTTTGGGCTGTTAAGTCTCTTAAAATATTATGTTTGTATGTTTTGTGTTTTATTTTAGGCGTTTATCAAATGAGATCGAATAAAAAATGTTTACTTGAAGGGGGGGGGGGGGTGTTCGTTTTTGTGACGTTACCCTGGGGGTTCAAGGATTGTGTGACGATCTGTTACGAATAAGGGGAGGGGTGGAAAAAGTATTCAAAAGAGCGTAACGTAGTTTTTGAACAGTCCCTTAATAAAATTAAGCCTCACAGACCCTCTTACAGAACAATTTTTAACAACTTTAAACAACTTCAAACCTGTCATATATTTTACTTAGTTTTCTAACTTGGATAGATTTAAGAAAGCACCTGTGAGGCCCCTAAAATCAATAAAACCTTAAAAAAAGTTTTTCCAATAATGGGGAAGAGAAAGAATATTTTGACCTCGAAGAAAAAATAAGATGGCGACTAACTTTTGATGAAAAACAAGATTTTCTTGGCGATATCGACGTTTCGATATGGAGTGAAGGTCAGAGTTAAATTAAAGAAGCTGCGTTAAAATTAGGATGTGAATGAAATTTTAAAAAAACTAACCGGCACAGGATGCTGAACAGACGTGGACGACGGGACTGTCCGGAGGTAGACATGAGTTGAAGAAACCTTTGCTCTGCGAATAGGTGCAAAAGTAAATCGCCCTGGAAGGTGCGACACCGACTAGGTTGGGACCTAGTCCCTTGAATAAGGCTCGAAATCCTTCATTTTCCACGATGTACTTTAGACATTGGATGAGATTAGGGGGTGCCTGTGTGTGTGGTGCACCTCCTGCTGTCCCGTAATGAGAGAGAGCCATGGAGTACCTAAGCCAAGTCAAAAAATAAGTAAATAAATAATTTAATTAATTAATTAAACTAATAAGTATAAGATCAATGCTCTATAATTATAAAAAATGGAGGGATTGCTATTTTATTAAGTGTTGATCAGTGCCAGTTTTAGGAAAAGTGTGCCCCTAGGCATTACATTTTTAGCCACCCCTCCTTCCCCAAGCAAACCGTTCTTTGAACCTATTCACATATTTTTATATTTATTTTCCATCAAGTCTCCTCAAATTATGTTACCAAGTATATAATTCAAATTTGTGATTCGATATTATTTGTTTATTTTACAGGTACATATTACTCTCCGAATTTGAATCAGTGAGATTTCACTGACTTTTAGTAAAAATCCTTACTGATTTCAATCAGCGACTACAAAGAAAAATTCGGATTCACGCCACTATTGAAACAATTTTGGTATTTTTTTCAACGATGCAACTGTCTATAAACTTTGCCTTTAAACATATTTTCAAACTTCTTTGCTAGATTAGCTTCTTTTCTAGATTTCGAAAGGAATTTTTCAAATCATTTAAAGGGATTTCTAAACATTTCATGAGATTTCAGAAGATTTCGGAGATTTCATCATTTTTTAAAGAATTTTGAAAGATATTATAAATTTCAAGAGATTTTACGGGATATTTAAAAGATTTCAAGGGATTCTAACGGATTTCTAGAGAACTTTAGGGAATAAAATGAAATTAACTTCTAGGAATTTCTAATAACTTCTACGGTTTTCAGAGATTTCAAGGGATTCCACCATATTTGAGGGATTCATAGGATTTCAAAAGAATTGATATGATTTCAAGGAATTTCAAAGATTCCAAAGGATTCAAAAAGATCCACGAGTTTTTCTAGAATTTCTAATTATTTTGGAAAGGGGTTAAGAAGATTAGGAAAGGAAGTACTAGTACCGAAGTAGTCGGAATTGAGAATGCTGATGGTGGAATGGTATGGAATTCGGACAAAGTGAAAGACTGTATGAAAAATTTTTTCAACAAAAAGTGTGAAGGTGAAGCTACCCAGCAGAACAACCATGACATTGAAGAGGATACGATCGAAAATCCCGTTGTAGGTGGCGGCAGAAAAATCGATATCCACGAAATTATATTCGTGATTAAGAAACTAAAGAATAGTAAGGCTGCTAGTTTGGACGGCATTGCCGATGAAATGCTTAAGAGCGGTGGCGTATATTTGTTTGTGTGGTTGAGCGAATTTATGAATATGTGTGCCGTGAATGGTGAAGTTCAAAATGATTGAAGAAAGGCGATTATCCTCCCAATCTACAAGGAAAAGGGTGATAAAGGCGACTGTACTAATTATAGAGCGATTAGCCCACTAGGTAGCGTGAGAAAAATGTTTATCAAAATACTTATTGAGAAGGAAATGAAAATAACTGGGGAAAAGATCTCGGAAGTCCAATGTGGATTTATGCCAGGGAAATCATGTGTGGATCAGATACTTAGCTTGAGACAGATCATAGAAAAAAGTTTTAAGTAAACAAAAGAGTTTTCTGTGCATTTGTTGATCTGGGAAAAGCTTTTGATAAGATGAATACATCTAAACTTTGGGAAGTCCTGAAAGAGTATGGAGTGAATGGTTGGCTTCTAAAAGCAATAAAAGCAATATATAATGGTAGTAAAGCGAGTGCAAGAGTAAATGGACAGCTAAGCGATTGATTTGATATTATACAAGGCGTTAGACAAGACTGTGTTATATCCTCCTGGATTTTCAATATATACATGGAAAAATGTCTAAGAATGGCTTTCTTAGACGAAGAAGGTGTTGACCTCGGGACAGTGAAGGAGCGTGGATTGGCGTTTGCAAATGATATGATTATTACAGTAATAGCAGTCGATGATTTGCAGAGAATGATGAGCAGACTGGATACCAGCATGAAGATTGTGAGTCTTAAGATTAATCTTGATAAAGCAAAAATGATTGTGTTTGAAAGTAGGGGTGAGTAAACAGTATGAATCATTGCCTTAAACGAAGACAGGATAGAACAAGTTGATGATTTCGTGTATCTTGAAAGTTTATTTACTGCTGACGAAAAGTAGTAGAAAGGTTATCGGCAGTGTACGAGCCATTACTAGAAGTCATAATGTAACAAATAAAGCTAAAATTGCAATATATAACTCTGTCCTTGCACCCACAGTGCTATAAGATAGCGTGACCTGGACGTATCAAGAAAATGATAGGAGCAAAGTGAAAGCGGGTGGCATGCAGTTCCTGCGGAATATGTGCGGTAAAACGCTAATGGACAGAGTCAGTAATGAGTGGGCTTTCAAAGAATGTGGTGTAGAAGAAACATGGTTTGACAAGAGTAAATGAAATTTCCTGAGATATTTTGGTCATGGTGAGAGAATGAATGAAGGTCTTTCAATTAAGCAAGTGTATCTAGGTGCAGTGAATGGTAGCTTATCCAGAGGTAGACCGAAGAAAGAATGGTTGGAATGTGTGAATGAGACTCTAAAGCAGAGGGATATTATAAAGAGTCGTAAAAACACAAGAGCTTGCATGAAAAGATGTACGGATGTAAAGGAAGCAAAAGATGTATGCAAGGATAGGGATGTATAGAGGACAATTGTTTATAAGAAGAAGAATGACGCCTGAAACGAAAGATTTTGGATACACATGGGCCCTCGTAAAGAGCTTTGCTTAGTGGTTGTGGTTGGGGCAAAGAGTATTGATCTTCTTATGGGTTTGTCAGCCAGTTTGAGTGTTTATCTGTGAATCTTGATGTATGATGGCTTTGTGAAGCTCTTTACCTGGGTTGATTGCTAGATAAATTGATTAGACATCCGTGTAAGAGCGGTGTTGTGGAAAGACTGTGTCGTTTGAATGAGTAGTACGTGACTTCTAGATTGATCTAAAACGTATCCCTTCGCCTACACATCCCTTACTTACCCTTACCATATAAATTTTTGATCTCCGGTAGTATAAATATGCTAGAACCGAACGAGTTACGCTTACCCCGCAAAGGATTTGGCTTAATGGTATAATAATAATTAAAATAAAAGTTAATGACTAGAGCCACTGTAGGTTGCATTATCTATTGTAGTGAGGTTCCTTCTTGAAAATTAAACAAATATATTACCATTTTCATTATTATATACTCAGTATGTTTCACTTTTTTCTGCATTTCTTTTTTCTTGCTCGAAATTACCACTACCGTTTCATGCTTTTTTGCTTTCTTCGGCACCTTGAGTAATATTTTTGTATCACCCTCCACACAAATGATCTGCAGAATTAACAGGATTATAGCAAGGAAAATAAGTCTCATTTTATATATGTCTTTTTGTACGCTTTCGATGGCATTCAATAAAGAAATAAATAGATTCCTAACACGTCGGCAATCCCAGGGATTTTATGTCTTTTTCCGAGCACGAAAAGCAAATAAAAATGAAAATACCCACTGTTGATAAATTGTTTATGAGTGAAATGGAAACAAAATACAGCTGAAATGCATAAAAATCATACGGCATATTTTCCTTTTTAAAAAAGTGATATAACGATATGTCTCAAAAGTTTCGCAAACATTGTTGTTGAAAATCTGATTAGCTTTTTATTACTTGAAGTTGTTTTATTTTTAATCTTAAATTTAAAATTTTGAAAACTAAATCTACAAATAATGCCTTTTAATAAGAAAAATCCTAGAAATCGTCATACGAATTGAAAAACATTTATGCTTTTTGATACTCTTGCGCAGTTGAATTAAAACTTTCAAATTATCTAAAAAATTATTGAAAATATTATGCATGTTTTATGTTAGTGTTTTTCGCTGGAAATTAGAATTTTCGAGACAGAATTTTGATTTAAAATCATAAAGTTTCGAAGAAGACGTGAAATTTCTAAAAATGTTATACTGTGTTATTTTTTTCACCGAAAATTAGCATTTTTAAACAAAAATCATCATAAAGATTCTCAATTTTGAACAACTTCAGCTTATGTTAGCGTTTTGCACCGGAAATGGGCATTCTTTATGAAAAATTATTGGATTTCAAAGATTAAAAATTTTTCAACAATTTACAATTTTTGGTTTTGTTATCGTTTTTCACCTGAAATTGGTATTTTAAAACAAAAGTCATTACATTGAAATTCATTTAGCCCTAAATCCAATGATTTTTGTTTAAAATAATAATACTTACAAGCTTAAGCAGTTTTGTATTATGTTAGTGCTTTTCGTCGAAAATTGAAAATTTTATTAAAAAATCATTAGAATTCAAAGAAGATTCATAATATTTTTTGAACAATTTTAAGCTACGTTGGCGTATTGCATCAAAGATTGGTATTTTTGAATAAAAGTCATTATAATTTGAACAATATTTGAAATCTTTTTACAAGTTTGGAATAATTTAAGATTATGCTAGTGTCTTTCGTTTGAAATTGAAATTTTTATTAAAAAATCATCAGATTTAAAAAAAGATTCAAAATTTTCGAACAATTTTAGGTTGCATTAGCGTCTTACACCAAAAATTGTTATTTTAAAACAAAAATCATTTAGTTTGTACAAGATTTGCAATTTTTGAACAGTTTCAGATTATATTAACGTTTTTCACAAGAAATCGCTTATTTCAAACATAAGTCATTAAATTTCGAGGAAGATGTACAATTCCGAACAGTGCTCTGCTATGTTAGAGTTTTTTGTCGGAAATATTGGTATATTCAATAAAAAAATTCTTTGATTTCAAAGAATATTTTCAATTCTGCAACAACTTTAGGTTATGTCAGTGCTTTTCTTTGGAAATTGGTATTTTTGATAAAAAATTCTGAAGTTAAGATATCAGTTTTCATCAGTTATCAAAAATATTATCCATAGTTCATATGGATCCATATTCGTGGTTTTATTTTAGATAATATGTACTAAGAAATACGAAAATTTTGTATTAATATTAATTTTATTTTTTAATCTAAAAATTTGCTGGGGGCAACAAAAATAATAATCGCACGCGTGGCACGCATGTTTTTTTCGAGTTAAATAAACTACTTAAGGAATAAACAAATGAATTGTGTAATTTAACGAAAAAAGAAAAGAAAATTCTCTGTGAAAAATATTTTTTCCTCTACTCTAGCAAGTTTATGGTTCGTGGATATGGCACAGGTGCATCCATTTTTTTTCACCTTTTTCAGTTTTTTTCGGACTCTTGCTCCCGGCATGTTGATAGACGGAGGCCGGAGCCGTCGAGGATTTATTGGTGGCATAAACTTTCCCCAGTGAAGATCCTCACTCCTGAATTCGCAAGTCTAAAATCCCTCCTC
>JAUMHM010000078.1:33077798-33113030 GCA_032362435.1 Melikaiella ostensackeni | reverse complement strand
CCCCACCCCCCCAAAAAAACGATATATTTTTCAATTATTTAGCGTAAATTGTTTTATTGATGGCGCATTCATACAGCAACATTTTATTAAATTGAACCGCTCCCGATCAAAAGGGGGTACGCGTGGATTCAGCCTGAGAAGTATTGTCCTGCAAGTCAAGGCTTATCTTTTTCCCCCTTGCGAAAATTTGTAGGTCTTGTAGTTTTTCAAGCAATTGGTAAAAAGTAGATTTTTTGAATACAAAAAATTTCAGTTTTTTTTCACTTCAATTTGCGCCAACTTAGCCAATTCTCAAAATTTTTCAATGCTGTTAATACCAGATTACGTGTTCAGGTCTTCTGAAACTATTCAACTTTATATATATATATATTTTTTTTGGATAAATGGTTAAAAAATTATGAATGTTCTGAAATGCGAGCGACAATCTTAACGTTGCCCAATGCACGTGCCTTCTCAGCTACGAACGTGTTGCAGCAGACGATATGAGGGTCAAGTCGGATACCAAAATAATACTTAAGATATTATCATGAAATATTTATTAGATATTTGGAACAATACATTTTTAAAATAATACTTTATTAAAAACTACTTTCAATTACCTTTGTCACTCTAATTAGTTTCTTCGCCATCTGGACTCTGAGTTGCTATTTTGAAAAAATAATTTTCGAAAAATCTCTTCCTTTAGCGCTTAGATGATTATAGAGATTTTTCACATTCTTTACTTTGGCAGCTTTCAATCCTATTCTAGGTGGAGGACTTCATGAAAGTTTTTCTAGTTCAAGCGCAGGTTTAAAGAAAAAACAGGCTGGATTTCACAATTCACTAAGTTGGAATTTTTCGGCTTTTGCATTTCGCCTTTGAAATTTTTTTCAACATCCTGCAGAAGACCTGCACATTTCTCGATCATCGTGAATGAAAAAAAAACAAGCACTGAAAATAATTTCCACATATTTAGCTTCAAACTCATTAAACGCTTCAATTTTTTGAAACTATCGACCATTCTGGAAATCTTTTTTCCCACTCTAGACTTTTAGCGTTTCCCAGAAATTGTTTAACAACATTTTCTGAATGCAGCCATGCTCTCTTCTCAGTTGAAGTCATTTTGATAGGAAAAAAGTCGTCTTTTAATAGCTGTCGAATTCAAGGTCCATCAAACATCCCTTCTATCAATTTGACATCGGACAATTGGGAAAACTAAGACATTATATACTGAAAACATTGTCCCTCTTTATCTGGTGCTTTCGTGAATTGTTTTATGAGACCCAACTTAATATGAAAAAGTGGAAGGAGGACTTTTTATGGCTCCACTAATGGGTCATTGCTGACATTTCTGGATCCTCTTTCCAGTGATATTCCATTGACCAAACTTTTTTTTGTAATGACCACCATGATACTGGCTGTCACAAGAAATAAGGATACTTCGTATTTCCTAAATGCTGTCCCGAAAGCATTGAAACAACTTTAAAATCTTCACAGATTTGCCATTTGTGTTGTTCGTGTTTGACCTCCCAAGATGATTTTCATATTACTGTTTCTGTGTCATATATAGTTTATTCATTATCGGTTGTCTCACATTCAGTTTCGGAATCTTCACTACTGCCTGTGCATTTCTCATGTTCTTGCACTGCTGTCGTTTTTTTAGTGTTGGGATGGGAGGTGCCAGCTTCAGTGTAATGTCTACAGCTTTTTAAATTTGTGGTTCTATTACCGGAGAGACTTTATTAAAAGTAACTTCTTCTTTGTTGAAGCTTCGCCCATTTCTTAGCATCGTTCATGAAGAAGTAACAATCCCTTTTATTTTGCGGTTTTTTCCAGATTGCTGGTACAGTAAACTTTGAGCTTCCATTGTTTCCACTATCTTCGCATTTGTACAACATTGCATGAGAAGCGGAGCATATAATATGAGAAGTCCTGCTTTCATCTCGTTTTGGAAACTTAACATTAAAGCATTTTGCATACATGTCCCAAATTTTTCCAGTAATGTTCTTCCGTTATTTTGGGATTTCGTGTTTCGTACAAATGCAGCAGAATTGATTCTAATTGTTCACACAACTGTGAGTTTTTTTCAAGTTTTTTAATTTTTGGAAGTCGTTTTCATTTCAATCCCCGCATCTTAAGGATCCTGGCTTGATTGCAAACGAGTCCACCGTTCTGGAGGTGATAACCCTCATACCTCCCAGGGTTAGGTATGAGGGCTTTCTGGCCTTGATGAGGACAATTTTCTCTCATCGCCGGACATACTACGGCTTCATTCTCACACCCCAACGTCCAACTGCAGAGCAGCTCGCCTTCGCTGACTTCGTTACTGACTAGGCTGAAAGGTGAATCATTCTATACATCCCTTTTCAGGGCAGTTGTCATCACCCCCAGTACCTAGTATAACAGCAAGTATTGACACTGAATTTTTGAGTAAATTTAATAAATGCAAATAAGAGGACAGCTAAGACCGACGATTTAATAATGAATCATAATACAAGAGGCTCAGAGCGCATGTTTCACAAGAAACGCAGTAAGCTTTTTATGAAGAATATTATGAGGAAGACTCTTCAAGAAAGAGATTGTTGTAATAAGGTATGTTTTTTGAATAATGCCTGAGATTTGTTCGTTATTATGTTGATCTGACTTGAAAACTAGGTCTCGCGATTCAAAATCTATAACAATACGATGCTGGCCTATAAATTGTTGTTTGAACAATATTTTTTGGAGGTTATGTTACGGAATTTTCAGTAAAATCACTAATCTGACTTCATTTTTGAATTCAGCGACTTGAAATCCAGGAAGAACCATGTTTATTGTTCTTGACCTTTTTTGTGTAACTGTGTAATGTTATCAATGTTCTTTTGAATTCAAATGAATGCAAAAAAAAATCGATGTTTATAAGAATTCCAAGTGAGTTTTAACAAATCCAGGATAAATTCATAAGAATTCAGAGTGAATTCAAAACAATTAAAGTTAAATTTTTAAAAATTCATTGACTATTAAATTTGGAGTGAATTTAGAAAAATTGAAGGAAATTCAAAAGAATATGATGAAATACCTAAAAATTCAAGGTGAGTTTTAGAAGACTTCACGGTGGATTGAAAACAAGCTAAAGAAAAAAAAAATCCATTAAATTAAGTAAAAGCGAGCGAATTTAGAGGAATTTAAGTGAATTCAAAAGAATTCAGGGAAAACTAAAAAAATTACAAAGAATTTAGGATAAATTAATAAGAATTCAGGATGAATTCCAAATGAATCCAAATAAATTGAAAAAATACAAAATATTGCATTCATTTCAGTAAAATTAGAGTTAATTTAGAAGAACTGAAGAGAATTCGATGAAATGCATACGAATTCAAGGTCAATATAAAAAAATTCAGGGCGAATTAAAAATAATTCAAGTGGATGGAACAAATTTCCTAAAATCCAAAAAAAATTCAATTGAATTCAGATAAATAGGAGTGAATAGAATTAGCGAATTTAGAGAAATTTAAGGAAAATCAATTGAATTCGATGAAAATCATAAAAATTCAAGGTGCACTTGTGAAAAAATTCAAACGAATTGAAAACAATTCAAAAATATTTTTAAAAATTCATTAATTCATTAAATTTGGAGTGAATTTAGAAAAATTCTAACAAATTCGATGAAGTGCCTGAGGATGCAAGGTGAGTTTAGGAGACTTCACGGTGAATTAATAAAAAAACTGAAGAAAATTTTTTAAAAATCCATTGAATTATGAGAAGAATTAGATGAAATTCATAATAATTCAATGTGAAGTTTTAAAAAATTCAAGTGAACTGAAAACCATTCTAAAATATTTAAAAAAATAATTTAATTAATTAAATTTGGAGTGAATTTAGAGGAATTTAAAAGAATTTGATAAAATGCCTAAGAATTCAAGGTGGGTTTAAAAGACTCCATGGTGAATTAAAAAAAATTAAAGAAAAAAGCAAAAGTAATAAATTTAATTAAGTAGAATTGAGCGAAATTATAATAATTCAAGTGAATTCAGAAGAAGTCAGGGAGAATTAAAAAAAATCCAAAGAATTCAAAAGAATTAAAAGAATTAAGGATAAATTAATAAGAATTCGCGGTGAATTAAAAAAATTCAAATAAATTGAAAAAAATCCAAAATATTTTATTTATTTCCTTAGAATTCGATGAAATTTATACGAATTCAAGGTTAATATGAAAAAATTTAGGGTGAATTAAAAAAAATACTCAAGGGAATGGAATTTTTTTTTGAAAATTCAAAAAAATTCCATTGAATTCAGATAAATGTGAGTGAATAGAATTAGCAAATGTAGAGGAATTTAAGGGAAATGAAAAGAATTCTATGAAATTCGTAAAAGCCCTATGTGAAGTTTTGAAAAATCAAAATGAACAGAAAACAATTTAAAAATATTTAAAAAATTAATTAAATTAATTAAATTTGGAGTGAATTTAGAAGAGTTCAAATGAATTCAAAAGAATTTGATAAAATGCGTAAAAATTCAAGGTAAGTTCAAGAGACACCATGGTGAATTAAAAAAAAAGCTAAAGAAAAAAGAAATCAATTTAATCAAGTAGAATTTAGCGAATTTAGAAGAATTCAAAAGAATTTTAAGAGGTGCAGTAAATGGATTAAAAATTAATTCAGGATGAATTTTAAAAATTCAAGAGAATTCAAAGTAATTCAAAGAATTCAATCAAACTCAGAAAAAGGTATAGACCTGAACTCAATATTGGTCAATCCTTGGGTTCTCTTTTTTAATTTATTGGAAGAAAAGTGACTAAAGTGATCTCTCTTAAAAAAGTGACTAAAAAGTGATTTGAGAAAAAAGTGACTGAAAGACTTAAGTGACTGTGTGGCAGCCCTGGAATTGAAATGTTTTTTACTAAAAAATGTTTAGTTGCAAACGTTTACTATTAAAATAGCTCAGAAAGTTTTAATTCACGTGACTTACAATCTTTCAATTCTAGATTTATTCATCAATCTGGAGCGTTTTAAATAAATATTTGTTCAACTACTGGAGTACCTAATTAGGAAATAATGCAATTATTAACAGCACATAAATCTCTGCTAAATATTTTGTGGACTAATAAAGACTGAAATTCACCAGATTAATAGCTTTCAATCTGGATCTGTAATTCTGTTCGTGCGTAACTTGTACGTCAGACGTCCTTGAAGTCATGAATCCAGAAAAAGTAACTTCCACATAATGTACTTCCAGTCACTCAGAAATTTGTAATTCTCAAATGCTAAATTATTTAAAACACGAAAATCTCCTTATCATTTATTTTCAAACTTTAAAAATGAATAATTGGATGTGAAAAATAAATGATTGCAAGCAAATATGTATAAGTATCAAGGACCAAAAGAGAAGGTAGACGGGATCCATGCAGGTGGACGAAATTCCCCATGGCGCCCATGGCTTACACGGTTAGAATGAATCGCGTGATTCTAAATATAGCTCAGGAAGTAAATGCCTATAGTAAATACATAAAGAGACGTAATACTGCCGCACTTCAAAACACAAACAACATATAGTATGTTGATGTTTACTAGTTCGTTAAAAAACGTGCCAAGCGAATGCACATCAGATATTCAATGAATTATCCGCCAAAATAGGATATAGAGTTGCAAAAATTGTTTTTATTTACTAGCCACTTCTACGATACTACGCACTTGAAAACAGGTTTAAACTGAGACATTTAATTATCTGATTTAGAGTTTTTTGTGCAGTGGAGAAAGCTGCATTTTATAGTACTTCGTACGTTATCCCTAAGTAATGATACGATACGTTTGTTTTTACTCAGAATACTACAGAAATGTGTTATTGGTATGTAAGGTGATTTCGATATTTAATAATTTGGTAAGGAAGAATAGCGTACTTTTTTCTGTTAAAATCACCCGAAAATTGTAATACGTTACTTCCAAGCACTGAATTTTGACCTTTATACATTAGTATTTTGAAATTGATATGTAGTAAATGATTTATAATTTAAAGAACAATTTTTGAAGCTTCAAGCTTTAAACATAAACAATTTCGAAATTGCAAAATTGTAATATTATATGGAATTTCTGAGATAGATTAAGTCAAGAAAATTCAAGAAGTTAAAGAAAAAACTCCTTGATTAGCTTTATAAGCTTTATCATAAACTCGACGAGAACGTTTGTTTTCCTCTTCGACCAAAAATGTGGTTCCATGAACTTTTTATCAAGATACGATGAAACCGAATTCATTGATTACCGGATTGACACAGGAAAAGGAAATAAATTATTTACCAAGATTAGCAAAGCCATACGTGCAATAAATTCGTGTAGCAATGCCAATAAAATTCTAATTCAAAATCAATTTAAGAATTTTAACTGACCACGTTGCCTAAATACGATTTCGAATCTCGACACTGCGCACTAGAATTAAGATTTTATATCGTACCTAACGTGAAATATTAGATCAGGTTTTGGACTGTTGTATTTTTTTTATTCAGATGACTAGGGTTTTAAAATTCCACTTATTAAAATCCAAGAAAACCCGATTTTCGGCAAAAATAATAAAATATTCAAATCCAAATGACAGCTGTCAGCGACAACAATAAATCAACCTGATTTTTATTTTCACCTGTCATTGTTTACTTCCCTCCATAATAAGATCACTAAATTTTATTTATTTACTTGACAACATTTGCCAGATTGCTTAGGCGTTAAATCAATGTCGGCAAATTGGAGAAAGTGGAAAGAAGATGGAGGTTTGAAAATTAAGGGAGTTCAGAGGTTAAAAAACCGGTTGGATGTTCGCGAATTCTCGGGAGGAATGAAATGAATATTCGAGAAGATTGACATTGGGGTTATTGAAAATGAAAAGTATTATTTAATTTTAAGAGACCCACCCTCCAGCAACAAGATGAATAACAGTGTCGCGCTGCGGCGACATTATTCGGCGGCGAAAGAGTTAATTTCGCTATCACTCCGGTCGCATTCACGGTTGCTGTTTAAATCTCGAACGAATCACTGTTTCACTAGATAAACAAATCCACATGAAAACCCGTAAATCCCGAACTAACCCGAGTGATTTTCAACCAACGTTTTTTCACGAACGGTATTTTTTATCATCAAACACACACTGACAAGAATAAAATCTTCGCCGGGCAAACACAACCAACACACATTGGCACCTCAAAACAACTGAAAAGAGTGAAAACATCACCACCACGGCCACCACTGGGGGCTGCGACGTCATAGATTAGGCCAATGATTATGCAACGTAGATGAGAATCCTGGTACGATTTGGCGTTGAAAATTGTAGTTCGATCCGAAGCCGCCAGGCCAAATGTACTTTTGGATATTGATTATTACTGGGATAATTATTGGTTTTTTGAGTTTTTTTACTTTCTAAAGCTTCGAGGAATAGCAAAAATCAATTAAAATAGAGAAATGAATTTTTATTTGTAAAATTTCGTAAATCTAATTTCATGTTTTGAATTAATACAAATTTTCCCGCTCGTTAAGTGGTTACTTTTTTAGCGGGAAATTTAAATCAAGAAAATTTAATAGTGATAATTAGCAATGTGCCGTTTCAGAAATGTATATTTTTGAAACTTTCAGCTGAAAGTTTCAATAAAAAGTTTCAAAGTCAGTGAAACTTTAGCATTTTCAGCTATATTTATAATAATTATAGATGGAAAATGCCTGCTATTTATATTTAAATAAGGCTTTTTAATTTTAAAAATTACATTCTACTTAAAAAAAAGTGTCAAAACTGTTCTAATACTGAATAAACTGAGTCAGAAAAAAATAGTTAAGTCTTCAAGCCAAAAAGACGAATTTTTTATAAGACAGTTGAATTTTTTACCAAGCCAGATGAATTTTCAACCAAGAGGGACAAATTTTCAACAAAATAGATGACTTTTTGACAAAATCGCTCAATTTTAAACCTAAACGAAGTTGAATTTAAAACAAAATGAATTGTCAATCAAGCAGTTGCATTAACAACCAAATAGTTGAACTTTTAAACGAAAGGGACGAATTTTCAACAAAATAGTTGAATTTTCAAGCTACAAAGATGAAATTTCAACCAATTGGTCGAATTCTTTAACAAAAAAGATTCAACTTTAGCCAAAAACTGGTGCATTTTGAACCAAAAAGTTGAATATTCAAGGCAAGAAGACGAATTTTTTATAAGATAGCCCTGGCGAAAGTTTTGGATAGGAATTCATTCCGAATTATTTCAAAATCTGTATCCGAACCAATCCGAAAAAAGTTTTCCATTTCGTTCGATCCAAATCGGTTAAGAATTAATACGACTCAATCCGGTTCAATCCAAAATTTGGTTCGGATTGAGTCGGATTAATTTTTGACCAATTTGGATAGAAAGAAATTGATGACTTTTTTCGGATTGATTCGGATACAGATTTCGGAATAATTCGGACTGGTGAGGAATGAATTTCCATCCGAAATTTTCGCCAGGGAATTGAATTTTTAATTCATCAGGACGTATTTTCTATACAAAAAGACGAATGTTCAAGAAAACAGTCAAATTTTCCACCAAAAAAGATTAATTCTCAACGAAAAATATAATAGTTTTAATATTTCAACCAAAGAAAGATTTTAATTTTTAATAAAAAATTGTCGAATTTAAAAAAAAAGATGAATTCTCAACAAAAAATGTAATAGTCGATATTTCAACCCAAAAAGATTTCAATTTTGAATCAAAAACAGTTGAATTTAACCATAAAAGATAAATTTTCAACCAAACAGACAAAAAAGGCGAATTCTCTATAAAACAATTGAATTTTCTATCCGAAAATATTAATTTTCATATAAAAAGTTGATTTTCTACCAAATAGTTGAATTTTCTACCAAAATAATAGAATTTTCAACCTGAAACGACGAATTTTCAATAGAACAGTTGAATTTTTTTAGCCAAAGAGGCGAATTTTCTGCAAAAAAGTTGAATTTTCCACCCGAACATATAAATTTTCAACCAAATAGTTGAATTTTGAACTAAAAACGATCAATTTTCAATCAAAAATGGTATACTAAAAGTTTCAGTTAAAAAATTAATTTGCAACCAAAAAATGAACAAATTTTCAACCAATTACTTGAATTTGATTTGAAAACGATCAATTTACAAACAAAAATGGTACAGTTTAATCTTCAGTTTTACAAACTTCCAACTAAAAAAGGAACGAATTTTCAATAAAATAGTTAAATCTTATAAACCAATAAAATGAATTTCCAAGAAAGTAATTCAACTTTGAACCAAGTAGTTGAATTTTCAATTAAGAAAATTAATTTAAAAACTAAAAAACTAATTTTAAAAAAAACAGTTGAATCTTCAACCAAAAAGTAGAATTTTTAGCCAAAAAAGTTGAATTCTGAACCAAAAATATAATAGTAGACTTTTCAATTAAGAAGAAATAACTTTCAAAGAAAAAAAGTTGTGTTTTCTTATTGGGTTCGGAAATCATCTCGTTTGGTTGAAAATTTAATTATTTTGTTGAAAATGCAACTATTTGGTTAAAAAGTCATATTTTTAGCCAAAAATTCAACAACTTGGTTAAAAGTTGAACTACTTTGTTAAAAATTCATCTGTTTGGTATAAAATTTAACTATTTGGTTGAAAAACCATATTTTTTAGTTGAAAATACAATTATTTAGTGGTAAATTACATACTTTTTTGTTGGAAATTCAACTATTTTGTAGAAAAGTTGACTTTTTGGCTTGAAAATTCAAGAATTTGGTGAAAAATGAAACAATTTGATTGAAAATTAACTTTTTGGTTGAAAACTCATATTTTTGGTATAAAATTCAACTATTTGGTGAAAATTTTTTTTTTCAAAAATTTAATTGTTTTGTAGAAAATTAACTTTTTTGTTGAAAAATCATATTTTCGGGTTGAAAATTCGTGTTTTTGGCTTGAAAATGCAACATTTTGGGAGGGAATTGAGCTATTTGGTTGAAAATCAACATTTTAGTTTCGTAAAAAATTTCAATGATCTTAAATTTCGCATTTTGAAACTTTCAACAGTACATTGCTAGTGGTAAGAGGGCTACATTTCTTAAAAATGTATTACACTTCCATACAAGTACATTACTTCGAAAAATGCCACTTACATTTTTAATCCATTTATTTTAAACTTATACTTACATACAGCTTATTGTTAGCTATTTTACTTGCATGCAAAATAAATAAAAATATAAATTATCCAAGCTTAATATTAAAGCTATTTAGTGACGTTAGTGAAAATAGTGGTAAAATAGACGTCTCTTATTCCTAAGCTTATTAAGGCACTTGCAAAAAGGATAGATACTCTTGAAATGAGAAGAAAAATATAAAATTTTGAGAAAAATACGGAGTACTTATCAATTAAGTGCTTTCAAGCGTTTGAGAATCACCTCAAGATTAGTCAAGCTAAATAAGATTTTCACGAAATACTTGTATTTAAACTGTGAGTGTGATTCGTTTGTAAAAGTATAAAAATAAAGAACGTCTGGAAGCAAATGTTTAATTATGCGATTTCCTCCTCCTTCTGTTTTTCAATAGCGAGATGCATAGCTCTCAAAAATCGAGGGACTGAGCATTTTGTTGACTGAGTGTATAAAGCGTGGGCCAAAAATGGGATTTTTCTTAGTGCACGTCCACTCATTCCAACACTTTGTTTGCTTAATTCTAGCAGCATCAGGCTGTGTCTCGTTTCAATGTTTTCTTCATAGCCAAGCTTCTTTAAGTAGGACATTTCACTTAGGACTTCTGATTCTATGAAGCCGGTCTGGAATATAAAAATGGACACTGTAATTTGGGTCTGTTTAAAAAGACTTACCTTACGAATAAAAATTATAGACAATTCAGTATAGGCCTATAATCCCTTGAAATACTTTGAAATCCTACGTTAAATGAATAAATAAATCATTCATCTGCAGTTTATCTTTTTTTTTGCGTCAATTCTCTCAATATTTTAATATTATTTATTTCTATACTGATTTTCTTATAATGATTTTTCTAGAATCGCCACAAAAATAAGAAAATCAATGTAGGCCTATACTGAATTTCCTATAATATTTTTTCGGAAGGGTTGACATCTGAGATACCTGAAATATTAGGGTTGTCCGGAATTTTTTTTGTTGAATTTCAATTTGCACTGTATTTTAAATTGTTTCTTTTTTGTCAATAAATTTTTCCAAAAAGAGATAATTTTGATCGAATAATATTTAGCGGGTGCTCAATCGATATTTATGTTTTTTAACCAAATTTCTCGTTTTAGCTACAAATATTCTTGTACAATTTTCTCGAAATAGATGTTATTTTTTATTTATGTTATGTTAGATATATATATTTTTGTATTTTTGAATTATTTATGCTATTTATTAAAACACACATTAACGTAGTTGGTAACTCTGTAGAGTGAATTATCTTATATCACATCGCAGCGCTAGTAAAACATATTTATTCCTGAGAATATTACTTTAATATAGCGTGACTTTTGTCATTATTAGCTGAATGTTGATGGGCAGTGAGCACCCTCTCAATCTTATACGATTGGCTTTATCTTTGGTACAGACCAGTTTTGTACAAAAATTAACAAATTAGGCTACAGCGCGTTTTGAATCGAAGAAATGATTTTTTTTTTACATGCAAAATGGACAACCCGAATCTGTATTTGAAGAATAAATCTTACCTTCATCAATTCTTTAATGCACGAGCTGTAAATCTTGTAAATCGCTTGTTCACTCGGGAATCCAATGAATTGTCTGATATCTGCGCGATCTATGAAAGCTACATCTATTGCTTCTGTCACATTACTTGTCGTAAGAATCAACACGTTCGGGTATTTTTTGATCTGGTCCAATTGAGTAAGCAGGGCATTCACAACACGAATCGAGTCACTGGGTTCGGTTCCATTCGTACAAGATTTTCGAACATGAGCGAGAGATTCTACTTCGTCTATTAAAACGCAGACAAGAGCTTTCGGATCATCTAGAAGAGCTTTCACCTCGTCAAAGAGCTTCATGACCAACTTGCCACTCTAAAAAAATATAAGTTGAATATCTAAGCGACAACCCTTAAAAGACTAAAACATTCATAAGGACCTTTATAATCAGTGGTGTAGTCGGGTTCTGGCGCCGCCAGGGTACTATTTTTGAAGGCCTGGCGGTGTCAGGCCACTTTATTGTCGCACGAAAATGTTTTCTAGTTAGCATTAAAAGGGCACAGTTTAAGAATTCAATTTTAAGAAAGAATGAAACTCATTTTAAGAGAAGTATAAAATTATATCAATGACAATAGATGAATTATAATATTTGGCGCTTCCTGTCCAAAGTAAATCTTTGTTGTAGAATTTTAGCTTTGATAGTCAATACCCATGATTATTGATTCTTGGAGTCTCAGAGTCTCAAGCACTTTAATAAACGAAACAATGGTCTCTAGAAAAATAGTAGGCGAACTTTTAGTAGAGGACTTTTATCAGTAAGCAGGTAAAAATGCAAAATTTAAAAAATATTTAAATTTGCAATTAGTGATTTGAGAATAAGATATTCAAAATGCACCATTTTTTTTTAAATTGCAGGCATATGTAATTTGTTTGAAAAAGTTGAAAATTTGATAAGTTTAATTCAAATAACAATATTTATTGTTCGTCGAATCTTAAACTTTTTTACACAAAATTAATACAAGTAAACGCAAAAACTTATAGATTCCGAATAGCTTGTTTTCATTACATGCGTAAACAATCGATTCTAAAAAAATCGAGTAGCAATCAAACGATTCAAGAATCGATTTTTGGGTCAAAAAATCGATCTTTCTAAAAATTGAATAGGAATCGAACATCCCTACTGCCAGGCCACTTTTTTTTAGGACTGCACCACTATTTATAATCTAGAATATTTAGGTACCTCTGAAAACCATTTGGAGAATAGACTGTGGCTGTTTATTTCAACCAACTCGCCATGAGAATAATGATTACTCAGACGAATCGCTGCTTTGTGGGCGAGAGCTTTGCACAAACTTGTTTTTCCTGTGCCTGGTGGTCCGTGTAAAAGAATCACTTTGTTACAACTTATTATGTTGGGATCAACCTTTCGATCTGAGAACAACATCGTCGTCTCAACAAAGTGCAGCAGCTGTAGGAAATGGTACTCTTTTAAAATCTGAATTGATGTCAAAGAATTATAACAGTTTAATTTAAAATTTTCACAAACGAAATAGCCATACATTAAATTTAACCTTCAAGGAACAGCAAAAGATTTTAGTGTAGAAGATAAAAAATTAAAGAAAATAATCATTCTAACATGTTCTTTAACGTCGGATTCGTAAATGAGGCTTTCCCACAATCCGTGGAAATCTTTTGAGGGAAGAATCCAGTGGGCAGCAGCAGACATCTCTTCGGAATCGGTTCGAATTGTCTCTGTAGCTGCATTTTCTTGAGTTAGTCGATAGACATAGACTCTGAGGGTACTGCTGTGAATTTTCATGTGACTTTTCTGAAAAGGAAATAATGATTCGTTTTTAACAATTTGTGTACTTCAAGCATTCAACTGAAAGGATAAAATAGTGCTTTTACAACAAAAAAAAACGAATGATTAGTTTACCTCAGTGCTATTAGATGAGCAGACTATCGATTCAACATGACTTTTTATAATATCTTTGGAAAAACTTTCCCCCGGCATCGGCACGTTCAAATGAACTTCTTCTAAAGAGCTTAATTCTGCTTTTACTACTTCCTCTAAATCATGTCGCGGCAATGTGCTGTAATTTAGAAAATACTGCACTGTTATAAATATTAAACTTATTGAAAAACTCAAATTTCTATATATTTTTGAAGCCAGGCTTAATATCGGAGCGTCATTCTTTGTTTCTTCTTTCCGTAAAATATAATTATAAAAAAAATATTGTACAATTTCGCCTATTTACAGCAGCGTTTTATACTCATTTTCTCATTTTTTAACGTTTTTACTGTATTTTTTTCAACATCAGATTAAAAGCCATTGTGTGGATGTGTACATAAGAACCTTCACAGAAACTTTGTATCTAAAGGGAAAATTCTGCATACAGAAAGAAAATAAGAATTAACGTAGGATCAAAAGATAAGATACACAATCTCTACAATTCCTAGAAATAATTTGTCTTTAAGCCTGAATCGTAATTTTGTTCTTAAAGTTTATCCTGAGCCTTAAATTCTTTATATTAAGAATCAGCCCCTTTCGATTTTTATCGTAAATCTAGGGTAACCATTCGTCCGGATTTGCCTGGACATATTCTCTTTTTGATTAATGCGACTTTTGTCCTACAGAGAATTATACTTTCAAAATTCAAAGTGACAAAATAAAAAAATAGCCGGGCCCAAAATGTTGCGTATTCCGAGGCACGTTGTGTAGCCCGGATTTAAAAGTGTATAGTCCGAAATTAAAAAACGTGCAGTGGAAAATTAACTTTACGTTAAGTTGAAAATTCAACTGTTTTGTAGAAAATTCGTCTTTTTGGCTGTGAAATTTAACAATTTGGTTGAAGTTTTCTTTCTCTTTTAACTGAAAAATCTTTCTTGTTTGAGGATTCAACCATTTCTTTGAAAATTTGTCTTTTAAGATTAAACTCAATTTTTTTAAATTTTAAATTAAAAACTTTTGATTGAAATATTAACTATTACATTTTTCATTGAGACTTCATCTTGTTTGGTTGAAGAATCATCTCTTTACTTGAAAATTTAACTATTTTGTTGATACTTCGTTTTTTAAAATGAAAATCAGTTTTTTAACTGAAAATTCAATTATTACATTTTCGGGTGAAAGTTGATCTTTTTTAGTTGAAAATTCAACAATTTTTTTAAAGGCAGCCTTTTGGATTGAAAATTTAATTGTTTTGTTGAAAATTGGTATTTTTGGTTTCAAAATTCAACTGTTTTGTACGAAATTCATCATTTTGGCTTAAAAATTCAACTATTTGGTTGAAATTCTGGTCTTCTTGACTGAAAAATCTTTCTTGGTTGAAAATTCAAATCCTTTCTTGAAAATTCAACTATTTTGGTAACAGTTCAACTATTTGGTGGAAAATCAAATTTTTTGCTGAAAACTCATATGTTCGGGTTCAAAATTCAACTGTTTTGTAGAGAATTAGTCTTTATGGGTAAAAAATTCATCTCTTTGGTTGAAAATTTAACTATTTTGTTGATACTTCGTTTTTTTAGCTGAAAATTAAGTTTTCTGACAGAAAATTACATTATTCTACTTCAGTTAAAAATTGTAGTTATTTAGTTGAAACTTCAACAATTTTGTTGAAAAGTCATCCTTTTTAGTCGAAAATTCAACTGTTTTGTAGAAAATTCGTCTTTCGGGCTTAAAAATTCAACAATTTGATTGACATTTTTTTTCTTCTTGACTGAAAAATCTTTCTTGGTTAAAAATTCAACACTTATGTTAAAATTTCAACTATTTCATTAGAGAATTCAACAGGATTTGGTTGCAAATGATCTTCTTTATTGAAAATTTCATATTTTCGAGTTGAAAATTAAACTGTTTTGTAAACAATTCGTCTTTTTGAGTTACAATTTCAACTATTTTGTTGAAAATTCGTCGCTTTTGGTTGAAATATCAACTATAACATTTTTCGTATAACAATGAATCTTTTTTGGTCGAAAATTCAACTACTTGGTTGAGTGTTGAATTACTCTCTACTAAACAGAAAGTCGGGAAAAGTGAAAAATCGTCAGAACTTCTAACGATTTTTGAATTTTCTGACAATTCCTGACGAGTCTGACTATCCCTGACTATATGTAAATTCATTTTATGATCAGGTATCTCATCGGTTGGCCAGCTGGAAAGATTAAAAATTAAATATCAACATTCATTAAATTTCAAAATTACAAATTTAAAGATTGGAAACTTAGAATCTGCGTGTTTCAACGATTTCGGCTATTTAAAATTTTTCATAAGAATTTTAAAATTAGAATAAATATATGTAATGTATCTCGTAAACAGATTAAGATACGTCAAAACAGACATCATTGTCAGATTCACATACCGAATCATATAGTATATGAATATTAAAAAAATATATAAGTAAAAAGTGATTTCATAAATAAATATAAATAAATGATGTAAATAATTTGAGAAATACAAAAGGGGATTAGGTTTTGAGCCACTCTACTCTTGGTACAAGAGGACCATAAAAAAAGGGATTATCCTTTGTACACAAGTTTTGACAATTTCTGAACATTTTCTCACGAGTTCTGACTTTTTCTGTCGTCTTCCGGCAAGAAACGTAACAATTCTCGTCAGAAGTCGTCAGAAATCCTGATTTTTTTTCTGACGATTTCTGACTTTTTATAGTAGGGCTCTCTTAAAAATTAATTTTTTTGGTTAAGCATTCATCTCTTAGGGTAAAAATTTTAATATTTTCTTTGAAAATTCGTTTTTTTTGTTTATTGAAAATTAATTTTTTCATCTAAAAAATAAATTATTTCGTTTTTGGTTGAAAATTGTTTTTTTTTTTCAGTAGAAAAGTCAACTATTTGGTACAAACGTATTTACTTTGTTAAAAATTCATTTTTTTTTTTGGTTAAAGATTCATCTCTTTAGTTAAAAGTTTAAATATTTTGTAGAAAATTCGTCTTTCTTGCTTGAAAATTCAGCAATTTGGTTGAAAATGCAACTGAGTTGTTGAAAATTCGTCTTTTTGGTTTAAAAAGCATACTCTATTGGTATAAATTACCTTTTTTTTTGGTTCAAAATGCAACTCTTTGGTAGAAAATTAATTTGTTTTGGTTGAGGATTTAATAGTTTTTTTGAAAATTGGTCTATTGTGCTTGAACCGAACTATTTTTGATTTAAAATAAAAAACTTTTTTGGTTGAAGATTGAACTACTTGGTTGAAAGTTGAACTACTTTGTTGAAAAATCATCTGTTTGGTAGAAGATTCATCATTTTAGTTAAAAATTCCTCTCTGGTTGAAAAATTACCTTTATGGTTCAAAACTTATCTTTTATGGTAGAAAATGAATCTTTTCGGTTGAAAATTCAATTATTTGGTTAAAAATTCATCTAATTTGTTGAAAATGCAATTTTTTTAGCTAAAATTTGGCCCTGTAAAATATTCATTTTAAAACTTTAGAATATATGTGAGGATGGTTTCTATATTTTTCTTTTTAACTTATTTTACAACCTATTAAATTTATTTTTATCCTTATTTTTTCTCATAGCGTTGTAAAATAATAAAGTGGAAAATTTTTTTACTCTGTATGTACTTTAAAAAATGACGTTGAAATGTAATGTTTATAAGAAAAGTAGGATTAAAATTTTTGTCCAACTTCATCCTCTTTTTTGAAGTCTGGTTGTCCTACATTCCGAAAATCAGCTCTGGTCACCCTAGGTAAATCATAAAAAAACCTGAGAAAAACATATTAAAAAATATCTAGAATTGTATTTATAGCGCAGATGTCATTTTGATACTGGCACAATTAAAATTGTGAACGGTAACATAACCACAATTTGGGATCTGATTCACTATTCAATAAAAAAAATTATGTACTAGCAACTCAAATAATTAAATTTATCATCAAGTAAACAATTTGAGACAAACGAGCATGCGGCATGATAAAACACAAAGCGGTGACAAAATATTTGAATGATTTACAGTACCTGTCAACCTTCTGACAGACTTCTACGTATATCACGTCATGCATTTCCATTTGAACTTTAAAAATTGACCTCGGGAATCAAAAATTAAATGTCAATCGCCAAAATAAATGCGAAATAAACACTAAATAAGCCTGAATAAACCTGAATTTTTTGAACGTCTGATTTCACTGGTCAATGATAAGGTTTGTTCACAATGAGGTTCTTTTTCTTCAAGCGGCGTTTTCAACGAACGAAAGTTACTTTTTGTTACAAAAAAAACACGAAATCTCCTTCGAAGGTAAACGATGATGAATTAATCTACTATTATTTGATTCATATACTTATTTTTTGCCATTTTTATTTAAAAAATACTGTTTTTCGCCTTTTTTAACCAGATAATAAAATTTTTCTCTAGAGGGCAGCACTGCGGTGATAATTTCATAACCTCACTTTTGCTCATCTTGAAAACGGTTAGTTTCTGTCACTTCATTGACGCTTCGCATTTTGTAAATTTTATTGTAACCGACAAAAGGGTCAATGATAACGGAAATTAAAATACATTTTTGAGAATTGACATATAAAAAACCGTTTAAAGATGTAGTAAATAGCTGTAGTGACGAATAAAAAGTGTTTTGATGATTAGTCGTGTGGTGTGTAGAATAATCGTTGAAGTTTGAATTTTTCGATAATTTGTAAAAAAATTGTAAAAAGTAATGGATGAAGAGGAACGTAGAAGACGCGCCTTGGAGGCAGGGAAAGAAATGGTAGTACCATTTACCCGCTTTTTTATAGATAAGATTTATATAGGCTATTTTTAAACAGGATTAGGCCCTTTCGATGGTCAGCCGAAAATAGAAAGTTGTGTTTTAGACTTATTTGGTCGTACCTAGCTCCTACTCGGAAATAACCTTCCTCAGATTTCGTATTTGCGTTTAGTTTTATTTTATAAAAAGATATTTTTTATTGCTTTTATTTCGAAGAAATGGTCTGGTGGTTGGAATTTCTATTTACTCCAAAAGTTACCTTTTGAACAGTAAACAGATTATTTGGTTACTCAGTGTCATTATGAGAGAAGTCTGTTGTTTATTTCTCATTATTGTTGTGCCTTCCAGTTGTACTCGCTTAATTTTAAATTATTATGATAACTTTATGTTTCCTTTTGTATGTGTAGTATATTTTAGTATCGGATTTCTAAACAGTGAACAAAGGTAAAAATTGTGGGAGAATCTTGTATTTTTGTTTTTAGGTTCAGCTTAATTTTTCGTATTTTGTGTTTCAGTGATTGTTATTTTCAGTATAGTGAATGTTTATTAAGAAAACAATCGTGAGACTTTTGGATTAATGGATTTTTTAAATTATAATCTTTCGTGCCCTCGAAATTCTGGAATATTTCTAAAATTTTACCACGAAAACCTTGTTTCTTTTTTTTTTTTTTTTGGTTATAAGTTATAATCAGTAAACAATGAACATGTCTAACACGCATATCTAGTTAATTTATTTCTCTTTTATTATAAATTTAATTTCTACTCTCAGAAAACTTGAAAGTATTCAAATTTTGAAGTAGGTGTGCAAAATCAGGGTGTGTACTCGACCGAGAAATTGGGAAAGTCGGGAATTTTTGTTACTGGGAAAAAACTGGAAATTTGATTCAGTGACCGGGATTTTTCTCTCGAATGTATTAACATGCAAATTAAGAATGGTTTCATATATTTTATTACTCGAATTTTGAGTTGAAACAGTGAATTTTCTAAAACATTTATAATTCTCGAGTTGGGACAGGGAATAAATGAAAGAAATTAAAAAAATTCACGTAAATATTTACAATTATCCTAACTTGGAACAGGGAATTTTTGAAAAGAATTTCAATTTTGATTTAGAAGAAGGGAATTTTAAAAATCCCTGTACCAAGACAGAATTCGTCAAAATTTTAAACTTAACTCTTTTAAATTTTGGAAAAAGGGAGTTATTATATTTCTGAATTATAATATAAATTTCTGTAAATAAATATGATTCTAACTTGGAACAGGGAATTTTCGCAATGAAGATAATTATGACTTGGTATAGGGAATTTTCTAAAAAAAATTATAATTCTGAGCCTGGACGAGGAATAAACAAATTATTAAATATTTGAAAAATCCTGTAAAGAATTATAATTATGACTTCAAAACAGGAAATTTCGTAAAGAATTATTATTTTGTCTTGAAACAGGTAATTTTTGACATAGAACGTGAAATTTTGGAAAATAATTTTAATTCTCATTTATAAAGAGGGAATTTAAAAAAACAATTTCTGTTCCAAGTAAAAATTCGTCAGGTTTTGAAAATTCCTTGTTCCAAATCAGAATTTGCTTGAATTATAAAATTCTTTTTTTCTTGTCAATAAAAATTTGCCACAATTTGAACCTTCCCTCTTTCAAATTTTAGAAAAAGGGAGTTGATTATATTTCTGGATTATTTAATTATTCTGATTTGGAACAGAAAATTTCCGTAAAGAATTATAATTCAGACTTTGAGACAGGAAATTTCCGTAAAAAATTATCATTTTCATTTTCGAACAGGGAATTTCCGAAAATTTTCGTAAAGAATTATTATTTGAACTGGAAGAAAGAATTTTTGTCATGGAACGGGAATTTTGGAAATTAATTTTAATGCCGATTTAGAAGAAGAGAATTAAAAAAAATCCCCGTTCAAATTCAGAATTGTAATTCTTTTAAAAATTCTCTGTTCCAAATCGGAAATCTTTTTAAATGTTTCGAAATTTTTAAAAATCCCTTTAGATCATTCAAATCTTTTGAAGTTTTTCAAATTCACCCGGAAAAATTAAAAATTGACCAGGAAAAAACCGGGAATTTAAAATCATCCCTCGGGTAGACCCTAAAATTGAAAAGCATCACTCCATTACCCTTTTGATGTATACAAAAGAGAAAGAATTGAAAGTTTTTGAGCAATTGTATTTATTTGTAAATCTTAGTTTGGAAAACCTCAAATTAGGAGAATATAAACTGTTCAGCAACATAAGAGTTAAAAACTTACAAAGCGCTAGGAAATTGTCATTCCTTACAATAGTATAAATACATTTTTGAATAACAAATTATAAAAAGCCTTGAAGTTTGGAAAGAACAAAATTTGACAGTTTTAAGTTTTTAAAACTATTGTATTTAATCAATTTAATTTCTGGAAGTTTCAAAACTTGGACCTGTTAAATTTTCGAGCCTTTATATTTTGCAGGAGTTCAAATTAAAAACTTTCAAATTTTGTGTGCTTTAAATTTTGAAACCATCAATGTGTAACGCTTCAAACTTTGAAATCAGTTAAATTGCAAGAAAATATATAAGTTTTAAATTCTTTTTTAACGTTTTTCATTGCGTCTTTTTTCAATTTAAAAGCCTTTAAAATGAAAAGCGTTCAAACATTCTAACTTTTGAGCTTTTGAAAATTCTAAAAGTTCAAAATGTATTATAGAAAGACTTAAATTGAAACTCGAATACAAATTTTTTTAAAGTTTATTTCAATAAAAATATTTGAATCTAAACAAAGTTTCTGAGCGTTTTGATTTTATTTTAAACAATTAACTTTAATAAAGTTGAATTTGTTATTATTAATGATTATTGTTAATTAAACTCTGTTCTAAATAAAAAGCACCTAAATTTCATGATATCTAATTCCAAAGTTTCTTTAATAAAATCGTTTCAGCTGGAGAAATTTAAAGCCGAACGTATGGGAAGACTTTCTCAAGCCTCCGATGATGATTCTTTGCGCATCAGTATGCCAAGGCAATACTTGGAAGCACAAGGTGCTAGTGTAAGTGTTTTATGAGAATTATCAGAATTAAGTACAGTATAATCACAATTATTCTTTTTTCAATTATAATAAAAAAATTTAATATTTCCAATTAAAAATCAGGCTGAAGGCGTATCTTCACGAGATATAACATACAGTAGTGTAAGCATGAGCGAGGGTGAAGGGGAAGGAGAATTAGAAGGACTGGCTGGTAGAGTCGCAGAACTCGAGGAATTGTTGCAAGGAAAAGAGGCAATGGTAGCGGCATTGAACGCGGAGATAGATCATCTTCGGGGCGAGAACTCCTCTCCAAACTCTTCTCATAACAGTAGCCATGCTAGCAGTATTCAAAATAATTCAAATATCATAGCCGTTTATCACTCCAAAGTAAGAAGTATTTAATTTTTTATTTAGTTTTATATTCTACATTCCCAACGCAATCCTTGAGAAAAAGAATAATTATAATCTGCTATTTTCAGTGTAAAAAGTTTGTATTTGGTTGCAATACAGTGGGAAGTTCTTTTTGAAATTGTCTAATGCAAAGATAATCGATTCTAAAATCTCGAATCTTTTGTTTTTCCAGCTTCAAGAATTTGAGTCAGCTGTCCAACAACGTGATAAGCTAATTGAAGATTTAACCTCGTCGCTGGTGCAAGCACTAGGAGCTCGTGATAATTTAGTAGAACAATTAAATGCCCTCAATGCTGTACAACTCGGTAGCCCAAACTCAGAAAAACTTACACAAGAAAAGGTAATGAGAAACAATTGCTTATTTCTAAATAAAGAGATTTTTTATGTCTAATTTCTAATAAATGATATACGCTTTTAGATTAGTGCCTTAGAATCCAACGTCAATGAACAAAAGAACGTGATCAGTGGTCTTAAAGGTCGAATTAAAGAATCTCACGATAGACTGCAAAAATTGGAAATGGAGAAAGAACTGCAGAACTCAGAAATAGAGGATTATAAAATGCAGATCAATAATTTAAATAAAGAGATACGCGCAAGTGCTGAAACCCTCGAGCAACAGAAATTAGCAGAAGTTCGAGTCGAAAAAGTCAAGAAGGAGATGCAAGTTCTCATGGAGAAATTCAGTGCGGAGATCAACGAGAATTCTTTGGAACATCAAAAAGAATTGAAGGTATGCTTTGTATGCGAATTTCATTTTTAGCAAAGTAATTAAAATAAATTGCATTGATAATTAAATTATGTTCACAGGATCTGGAAACGAAGTACGAATCCGAGTTGGAATCCATCAAGCAAAACTACGAGGACAACGTGCGGAAGTTGAAGGAAGATAAAAAGCAGCAAGAAATCTCTCATACGAAAGAACTCGCCGTATTCCAGGCGCAAGTGGTCAATTACAAAAAAACTGTGGAAGCTCTGAGACAGGAGTTGATGAACCGAAGCGATGTACAAAATTCCCGATCGGATATCAGCTTCCAGCGTTCAAAACTCGAAGACCTCGGAGATGAGATGTTGAACGAGGAGATTCGTCTTCACAAAATTCAACTTGATGACATGACTGCAAAATATATAGCAGCAGCGAGTGTCCTAGAATCGAAAGAAAGCATCGAGAGATCCCTGGAGCAAGCGCTTTCCGACGTTGCGGCTTTGAAACAAGAAAACGAGGTCCTCAAGTTCAAAATGGACGATCTCTCTGCTCGTTACGCTGCTGCCCAATCCTTAATTGAAAACAATCAAATGCACGAGAGGTCTCTCAGTAACAAAATCTACGACCTGGAAAAGAATATATCGAGAATCAGTGGCATCAGTTCCACTTCTTCTACTTTCGATGCGACAGTCTATCAAACCCTTGACGATTTCGCCGTGCAGTTCCAACACAATCTTCAGGAATTGGAAGAGAAAACTGAGTTGGAGAAGAAACTTCAGCGTAGAATTGATGATCTTGAGGGGAGCATTCGAAAAGCTAATGAAGAACTTGAGCAGGCGAATTTAGCGAAGAAATCATATGAGAAACAATTAAAGGACATGAAGAACATATATGATAAAGTGTCTTCTGCTGATATCTCTGCTGCATCGAGTGATCCTAAGGAGATGATCGAAGCTTTGAAAAAGATTTTGAGAGAGAAGGAAGCGGAGAACTTGGAGTACAAAAGTAAATTAGAGGCGATGAATGCAAAGACGAAGAGGGTTGAGGAAGAGAGAGAAAAACTGAAAAATGGTTTGGCTGCTGCTTGGGCCGAATGTGCAGAATACAAAAGGCTGAATTTAACTTTAATGGGGGAGAGCAGAGTGGATGACTCTATTTCCGATAGGAGCAATTTTGTCAATGAGTCTAACTTTAATCTTGGCGAAACGAACCTTTCTGACCAGATTGTGAATAAAAATACTGACGATATTACTAAAACGACTTCTAATAGTACTGGAAAGGATAATTCCAAGTTTCAAGATGCTGATGCTCTAGCAAAAGAGAATGAACATCTTCTTAAAGAGTTGAAAGAATTATTGGAAAAACAGAAGAACTATGAGGAAATGGAGAAAAAGATCGAAAAGTTTTATGAAGAGTTCGAGAGAGTGAAATCAGAGAATGAGAAGTTGCTGAAGGAAATTGGGGATTTGAAAGATGAGGTTGATAGTATTGATTCTCTCAAACAGTGTGTCAGTCGTCTTAATAAGGAGAATGAGACTTTTGTGAGGAGGATTGACGAGATGTGTGAGAAGCATAAGCTGGAGATTTATGAGGCCGAAAAGAAACATCAGGAGGAGATGGAAGAGTTGAGGACTTATTTTGAGCAAAAGTGTCTTCAGATGGAGAAGCAATATTCGGAGGAAGTTTTTAGTCAGCAGTCGAAGAAGATGTCGGATGATAGTGAAGTTGAAGAACTCACGGAGGATTTATATTTTGGAGGTGCTGGAGATTGTTCGAATGTGGATAGTGTATCGAAAATTGAGGCCAGGAAGGAAGAGACTTCGATGGTTATAAGAGAATATAAGGAAAAAGTAGAGACTTTACAGCAGGCGTTGAAAAATTTTAAGGAAAAGGGAAGTCGAACGTCTCTTCTTAAGGCTGTTAATCAGGTAGGTTTTTATTTTTAAATTTCTGAAAAGAATTGCAAATTAATTTAAGCATGACTTGTTTTTGAGACTTAACATTTCATCTTTAACACGCGTTCCTTGTGTAAATTAACCATTTTTCGTGTGGCCTTTCACGCATGCAGTGTTGTCAAACTGACTTGGACGAGACAGCATTGGAAAGTAGTGAGTTGACGAAACTGCGAGCTGCTTATAGCCATCAACTTGAGGAACAAGTGGCACTTGCTCGACTTGATATTGTCAACGCACTTCAGGATCAAATTCAGGTAGCTTTTTTGGCTACTGCGAAGTGTAATCGTATTTTTTTCTAGAGCTGTCAATTTATTCTCACTGAATTATTCAAATCAGGGTTTTCGAAGTAATTCTTATTTTGATTTCTCAACTTTATCCTTTCATCATCATCTTTGTGTTAATGTCTCCCACCTTTGGTGCTGGGATCTCTTGTTCTTTGTTCTTAAAACAGTTACTGTTATACAAAGAAATTAATATAAGAAACTTTTAAATTATACAGACTCTACTCACGATTGATTCGGACGTCGAAGAAAACTGGCCTTCCGAATTGTTAGAACTCAGAAATAAATTTACGAACAACGCGAAACGCGAGATCCAAGAGTTGAAAGACAAACACGAGTTCGAAGTTAAGCGCTTGAAAGAAGAACACAATATTAATATAAACGTAGCGAACAGAACAATCAAACGCTACGAGGACGAAATTAAAAAACTCAAAGAAGAATGCATCCGAGTGATTCAATCTGAACAAGTAGAGGGAGAGAAGGCGTCCCTGAGAAATGATTTACTCAAAGAAAGGTGAGAAAAATATCTCCAAATTGGTTAATGAAAAATATTTTCTATTTTTTAATGTATAATTTAAACAACAATTTTTTTACAGAGACAACTTGCACAAAACGTGTAGGACACTGAAAAATCTTGTAGGTGATTTAATAAACTTCTTTGCCGTTTGTGAAGATGAAGTAAACAACACATTCATCAGCGAAGTTCAGAAAAGACAAACGCCCACGAAATCAGGCACTAACATTTCTAAATATACTGAAGGAAATGAAAAACAATCGAATGAAAGTATTTTGAGCAATAGCGATGACGAAATGGCGAATAAATCTTTACCGAAAATCAAACGCGTTCATTTTGCTCCACACTCGAGTGAAATAGCTTCCATAATTAACAGCGATAACGAGAGTTTAGCGGAAATAATTGAGAAAGACATAGATATCGCCAAGAAGTTTAGAAAGGAACTGAACAAGTGTTTGCATCGATTAAAATCCGAGAGCGCTGAGATTCTTGGTGTACCACTTTCTCTGGATGAATCTAATTTAGATCAGCTCTCAAAGGAAGTTATGTGGTTGACGAAAGTCAACGAAGAATTGACTTTTAAGCTCTCTGAATCTGAGAACACGATGGTTGGTTTTCAAGAGGAAACTAAGCAATTAAAAGCGACAATTCAGAAAATGCAGAAATCGCTTATGGTTGCGGAAAATAAAAAGGAAATTATCTCTGAAGGATATGGAGAACAGGATCAAACCTGCGAGGATGAAATGCAAGATATTTCACAGCTTCAAGATCGCGGTAGGTTTTATATTTAGATAATTGAATTAGTATTTTATTTTTTGTTGATTAATACTTTTAATTCCATTAATATTATTAATTTTTTAAATTAATTGCCAGCGAGATCGGTGATAATGAATGGCAGTGGAGACAACACTTATCTTCTTCAGTTGGTAGAGGAATTGTGTAGGCACAATGACAAAATATCCGACGATTCTAAAAAAGAGAAGGAAGATCTGCAGAATCAGGTAAGTTTCGTTTCTGATGATTTTTAAATTTCGCACTGAATGCATGATTAAACCTATTTATTTGTGGTTTGCAATATAAAAAGTTGTGGTGTCTGCACTATGAGAATAATTTAGTAGTTTCACTGGTTTTTGTGTGTCCTGTATCAAAGAGCTTGGCGTTCAAACTACACAGTACTTTTATTTAGAAATTTTTTTCCTGCTGAATTTACTTATCTGAGCGTAAAAATTTAGTCTGGTCTCAGCCTATTTTTCTTTTTCAAAGTATAAAACTCAAGTTTTTCCACATTTTCCAATTTTTTAGTAAAAAAAAAAACGGAATTGAGTGTTTTTAGGTTTTTATTAAGTTTGAAAAATCAGATTTGAAAGGAATTACTTCAGAAAAATCTAATTTCGAAAGAATCCAGAGTAAGAACTTGAAAACATTTGAAATTTTGTAAAAATTCGAATTTTGAAGCAAATAAATTAAATGCTTTTTCAATTTGGAACCAATCTCAATTTTTATTTATGAAATCATGCGAATTGGAAAGTAATCCTAATTTCGAAAAATCAAACTTGAAAGAAATTAACGTTTGAACGAAGGGCTGTCCATTCGACTTTTGAGCATACACCAGATTTCAAGATTTCAAAGATTTCAAAAGGTTTTATAACGCTTTCATAAAGATTTTAAAAATTTCAAGAGATTTCATGTAGGCTTTTACACCAGGTCGCGTTCGAACGAGGAGAATCTGAAGTTTATTTCATTTAAATAATAAATAGATTAACTAAATTTTCTCTGAATTAAAAAGTCTTCTTTAGATTTATAATTATAATTTCAGTAAAGCCTAGAAAATGAAATAAAACATAATTATCGTTTTTGTTTTCTTTTGCTTGTTTATTTTGCAATTAGCTTCTTTTGTAAAATATTTTTTACAGTATTTTTCTATTTTCTCCATTTGTTTGCTGTTATATAGACTGTGAGGCCTTGAAATAATTCCTTAGTTTATTTATCAATCCAACTTAACTATAATCATTATTTTTTCACATAATTACCTTAGTTTAATTATTTATTCATTACCGTTTGAAAATCTTAACCACCTTAAATAGATTTCTAAAAGTGCTGGAGTTAAAGTTTGAAAAGTTCATAACATTACATACTTATTAAAAATGAAAAAACCGTTTTTTCTATCGTTCAACCCAGAGGAAGATAACTTAAAAAACGAAAGGTACTTTATAATTTGGCATGCTTTAGAGTTTAGACGATTTTCCTAACAAAATTTGTAATTCTAATTAGAGTAATTGACTACCCTTTCCTTAAGCTTTACTCCTTTCTTCAATAAAATTCCGCCTGATTTAATATCATATATTTTTTTAAAGATTTGATTTATTTTTTGATTAATGGAAATGCTTCTTTATTTCATAGAAAGTAAAAAAATCATACGTAATAGTCAAACACTTTTCATCTTCATTTTCTCGTCATTGGTTTTTTTTTGTTCGTTTTGAAACGTATGGAATTTAAAACGATTTCTGAAGAAGTTGGAAAAAGCGATTTTTTCTTTTGGGGCTTTTGCGCATTTGAATTTTGAATTTTAGAGTATGTACCGAGTGAAAAATTCTCATAATCAGTGACATATCAATTGATCGGCTCCGATGCAGATTATAAAAAAATTGATTGGCGTTCTGTTGTCT
Organism: Melikaiella ostensackeni; assembly: GCA_032362435.1. NCBI lineage: Eukaryota > Metazoa > Arthropoda > Insecta > Hymenoptera > Cynipidae > Melikaiella > Melikaiella ostensackeni. Next base: position 33,085,152 of record JAUMHM010000078.1, on the reverse strand, counting down.
TACCAGCAGGTGTCATTAGAACCCAATCCTCCCTCATACATTCACAGGGTTTGCTGTCGAAAGGTAAATCATAGAATTACTAATATCGAATATAGAACCACTCTTTATTATAGAGCTTAATAATACACGTCTACGGTTTCCGCAGCCATTTAACAAATCAGACATTCAAATACTATAATGTCTGAAAAGCTATTACCGCTTTGGCAAACAGTTCTTTTTTACCCGTCCACGGTTCAGGAATTCCATGGGAAAAGTGAATAGAAATAGAGGAAGGTGTCGTTAAATAATTCTTCATTTCATTCTGACAATGGTTGTGTTTCATTTCATTCATTTACTTTACAACAAACCATTCACTTGTATTGTCATTTAATTATTAACAATCCATTTTCTCAATTTTCTAAAAAGCTGACGATTGTTTTTTTTGCATGATTGTTTTCCACTTTCAAAGCAGACATAATTATAAATAATTAAAATTGTATTTCTAATTGCCTGATTTTTGGAAAGAAGCACAAAATTTTTGGATTTACAATTAATGTTTTAATAAAAGAATCATTGCATGTTTTGTTTACTGCGTGGCGATTTTATTAAGGATAATTGATTAACGCTATTTTATTTTAAGGTGATTACTGTTTGCTATTTCTACACCTTTAATAAAATTAATTAATTCAATTTGAAGAGTAGATGATGAGATGGTGATTTTAATGAATATTGATTTTGTAGATCGCGGCTGCTGACAAACAGCTTAGAGCTATGAAAAAGTTTTTAGAAGAACAAACTAGTGAACGAGAAACGGAAATTGATGAAGCGACTAAAAAAATCGAGAATTTGGAAAGTCAGCTCAGAGATCTTGAGAGAACGAAGGAAAGGGATCAACGCATGACCTCTGAGGTTCGTGAAATAATTTAAATTTTAATTTTTGGATTCCTTTAATTTTTTCTTTAAGGTTCAATTAACCTAATTTATTTCTTTAATTTTTGACATTTTTAATTTACATTAAGAATCTTTTGGTTAATAATTTTTTGAAATTAATTTAAACTAAGCGCTGATAGCTTTACTCTTTACTTTGGTGTTTAATTGTTATAGAGAATTTTTGAAATTCACTAACGGTGTCGCAACTTTAGCTTTGTACATAAATTGCAGTTTTCAAGTAATTTTTTGATGATAATTTTTGTCTAATGTGGTATTAATTACGCTTGTAACACCGCATCACCGCTAATTGTATTAACACGAGTTTTCCGCACTGTGGTTTTGGTTTTCTGTTTGTTGCACAAAGCAGTCTTCACTATCGCCTGCTCCATCGTCAGAATCCATTGTGCTCCGAACAACTGACGTCCACGCAGCTGTGAGTGAAGTCTTTCATATTTAAACAAACATTATTTTTGTTAATAGGGTTTCAGGCATTGTAAAAGGTTACAGCGCTGATTTATGAAACTATTTTTGGGTTCATTTATCTTTTCATTTTATTATTTATTTAGTCCTGTATTATAAATTCCTTGTAGAGTTAAGTCGCTTTTTACCATTCATTAATTTTTAAGTATAAAATAGAAGCTTTGGTGTTCTGAACAAATTTAACAACTAGAAATTAATTTCCAAAGAACCAGGCGAATTTTGGGCCCACAGTGTAAAACAAATTAATGGTTGATTACATTTAATTAAAAGTAGATGCGATTTGGCAATTGTTTAAACAACTACTATAAACAAATTCACAGTTCGACTACTCTTCAATGAATAGACTCAATTTTGTTAACAATTCTTGTCAATGTGCAAAGTATTATAGCAAAGACTGATCGGACCGATATCTTGAGTTGATTTCGTTAACGAAAATTGAGGCCATTTATTGAAAAATAGTCAAACTGTGAATTTGTTTATAAAAATTGTTTAAAAATTCACAAATCGCACCTATTTTTAATTACTCGTAATCGAGCACTAATTTATCTCACATTTTATACCAAAACTATAGATTTCAATGAGCTAAATATGATAGTAATGAGTAATGTAGTCACAGTGGGCCTAAATCGTATATATGAAGGCGCCGGGTTCTTTATAATAATTTCTACTCAACAAGTGCATGTATTGTAAACATTATTTGTACATATAGATTAGTCAACCCCATAATAACTGCTGATACTTAATACCAGAAAATAATCAAAAATAACAGGTGGAGGCACTTGAATCCCAAATGCGAGAAATGTCTTCCTTGATGTCGGACACGGAAGCCAAAAAATCCGAAACCGAAAGCGAGCTAAAAGCAGCAGTCGACAAAATCTGGATTCTACGGGATATCATAACCGACCTTGAACAACAACTTCAAACAAAAGTTGAGCATGAAGAACTTCTTCAAACCCAAATAGATCAATTAGAAGAATTGATATCAGCCCAAAACCGAAACCAGCAAGAACTCGCTCAAGAATTAGAGTCCATCAAATCTGGAAGCGAGAACGTGCAACTAAATGATCACATCAGTCATCTTCAAGAGGAACTTCGGAAACACAAATTGAGCTCAGAGCACTTTAATACCAACTCTTCGACCTTGAAGCAAATAAGAATGGAGCTTCGCGAAATGCACAATCACGTTGATAAAAGAATCAAAGAACTCGAATCCTTGCATGTTTGCGGTTCTAGTTTAAGTATAAGCCAACCTAGTGAAGATGTTTCCATCAGAGATCAGATAGAAGCTTCTCGATGCCCCACACCTGATGATCCAAACGCTCCACCGACTCTTCCACTGGATCAGGTTTTGAAGCTGAAAGATAAATTGATGAAACATGCAAGAGCTGAAGAAGTTGCTCTGAAACGAATAAAGGATCTGACTATCCAGCTGACTTCTTTGAAAAATCAGAATGAAGAGTTACAAGCCGAGCAGGAAATTTTACAACAAACAGCTTCGGAGCAATTGTTTCAGATGGAAGCGATGCGTGGAAGGCTTGAGCAGCAAAAACAAGATGCTCCTTTTGCCCAGAGACAAGCAACTTCCCGATTGGAGCTTCAACTTCATGAGTCGAATACTAAACTCCATTCGATGGAGCGTTTAATCGCAGATAAGGATATGGAATTGAAAGAGATAAGAGAACAGCTCGAGAGGACTAATCAGATTTTAATGGAGAAGGAAATGGAGATCGCGAATGTTGTTCAATCAGAAAATGATGTTATACAGAAATTGAAGGATCGTCTTGAAATAGCAGAAGAGGAGAAGAAGGTTCTTGAGTCCAAGTTTGGAAAGCAAGAACGTGCTCAGATGGAACTTCCCCAGCTTCTGGATTCGATGCTCGCTGATAAGAATGAGGAAATAGATCACTTGAAGGAGCAATTACACAAAAAGGAAAAACAACTCGAGTTGTATCTTTCCCTCAACCTTGATGAGATTCAGTTGAAGGAAATGGCGAAGCAAGAGCCAAAGAACAGTGCAAGAACTCTCAGCGATATTTTGTCGATTAATTCTGAATGTGAAGAGTATCAAGAAGGTATTCGTGAAGTGCAGCATTCCACGAGGAATCAACATAATGTTTCTTCGTTCAGAGTTCCTCCGCCCGGAATTTCGAAGGATACTTTGGAACTTTCTCCAACTTTGATAGAGAAGAATAAATCGATTCAGGTTCCACAATTGGAATTAGGATTCCAGTCACAGAGTTTGTCGAATTCGTATCCAAGAGAATCAAGGGAATTTGATACGGGATTGGAGAAGAGTGAAGTGGATTCAAAGTCTCCAAATGGAGAGCATTTGTCTAATGAATCTGATAAATCCCGGCACATTTCTCCAAAAAGTAGAAAGAGTTCGGATGAGGTGCTGAAAGAGCAGATCCAAGTTTTAGAGACTCAGTTAAATCGGATTCAAGAAGAGCTGAATTCGAAATCTGAAACTTTGAGGCAAAGAGAGGCGGAGTTAATTACGATTCAAGTGAACCTGGAGGAACTTCGAGTAGAGTTGAAGGATACTATCGAAACCTTGACTCGTGATAAACTTTTCTTTAAGAGTCAATACGAATTGAGTCAGGTTTCCGAAAACAAGATCCGGAAAGACCTGGAGCAGGTGGAGAATGCGATGAAGTTGAAGGTTGAAGAATTGGAAGATTACAAGAGCAAAGTCCAGGTGAATGAGAAAATTCTGATTGAGTTGAGGAATGAAAATTCAAGACTGAAGAAGACGGATGAAGCTTTGAAGGAAAAATGCCAAGAAGTTATTTTCCAGAAAGATGTTACAATCGAAACACTTCAGACTCGGAATGTCGAGATTGAGAATGAAAATAAACAGTTGTATGAATACAGAAGGAAGTATGAGTTGACTAAAGAGGAGATTTTGGGTTGTCAGAGTGAAATTCAGAGACTGACTCTGGGTTTGAATAACAGGGATGAGATTATTAAGAGGTTGGAGGAAATGGCGAGGAGAAGTAGCTTTTCTGATTCATCGCCGAGTGACAGTAATAAGAATCAGGAAATTCATCACCTGCAAGAGTATCTGAAAGAAAAGGACAAGGTGATCAGACAAATGAGTGATGATAGTAAGAGTTTGCACAGGGCTTTGGAAACTATTCAGAATAAGATGAAGGAGTCTGGAAATGTTGTAGAGTTAAGGAAGAAGTTGAAAGAGGAGAGGAAGATTAATGTGGGTTTGAAAGAATCTCTAGAGAAGGTGGTGAGTGAACTCGAAAGGTTGAAAGAAGATGGAATTCAGGAAGATGAGGGGATAGAAGATATGGTTCAGAGGGAATTGAATCTTTCTGCTCAGCTTGATAGACAAATTATGGATGCTATTGAGAGTGAACCTGAAGAGGGAGTTAAAAGAATGGAGAGACACTCCTGTAATTCTTTGAATATAAAACCGGATGGGTATAAACAGCAGGAGAAATTGATGGAGAAGTTGAGCGAATTCAAGTCGAAACTGAGGCAGAGTTCTAAAGAGAAAGAGGAACTGAATAGGTTGAAGGATGATGTGGAAATCGAGAAGGAGATGCTGAGGTCCCAGGTTGCTGAATACGAGTCCAGGATTCTGCAGATCAAATCTGAGTTGGAAGGGGAGAGGAAGAAAGTAACAGCACTTGAAGAAGAAATTTTAAAACAGAGGAACGGTATAAGAAGTCTGAATGCTAGGGTTGAAAAGGAGAGGAAGAATATGGAGTCTCTGCAGGAACAAGATGCTGAGCTTTTGTCTGCTTTGAGAAATAAGTTGACATCGTCTGTGAAAGCTGAGAATAAAATGAGGGAGGAATTGAAACAGGTGAGACAGGATTGTAAGGCCTTGGAAATTCAACTTAGTACGATTAGCAAACAGGAAAGGAGTTTTGATGAAAATTCGAAGGTTCCTTCTGAGATGTTGAAACGCGAGCAGCAGAAGTATTTCGAGTTGACAGATAAGTTTGAGAAGGAACAACGGAATAATGAAGAGTTAAGGGATAATTTGAAGCTAAGGGAAACTGAGAAGAAGAGATGTGAAGAACAGTTAGAAATTGCGATTGAGAAGCAGGAAAGTTTGAGTAGTAAACTTGTTTTGGTGGAGTGTGACAAAGAACAACTGAGCACGAATCTAAGCAGACTTAAGGTGGAGTTAAGAGCCAAGGAAGAAGAATGTGAGTTTTTGCAGAAGAAGATTAAGACGATGACTGATGCGGAAGTTAAAAGGCAGGAAAATAAGAGTAGTGAACATGGAGAATTAAAGAGATTGAGGAGGGAGTTGGAGAATAATAAGGATGTTCTCAGGGATTTAGAAGTGGATTTGGAACATTCGAGGACTGAGTTGAATGTATCATTGGAAAGGCAGGCACAGTTGGCTAAATATGTGGAAAGATTGACTGAGGAGGAGTCTGAACTTAATCGACAACTTGGATCTGCGAAGGATGAGGAGAGAAGGTTGAAGGAAATGATTTCAAATTTGCAGGGTGAACTTCAAGGAAGTTTGAAGAGAGAAGTTGAGCTTTCCGAGGAACTGAGGAAGGAAAGACTCTCTGGTGAGAAGAATGTGCCACTGAAGTTCTTAGAGAAGATCAAAGTAAGATTATATTTCAGTTTAGTTCATGTTTTAGGCTTGTAGAAAATTGTGCAAATGTAGTCTTTACCTAATTAATATTTTATTTTTTTCAGGAACTGAACGATAATTTAGAAAAATACTCTCACGAGAACGCTGTGCTCTCGGCTAAACTTAGTCAAGCCAGAGAGGAAAAGGAACTTTTTGCACTTCGTGCGAGGAGTTTAGAATCCCAATTCTTACAGAAGAGACCTGCACATTCCACTGGAGCTGTGAGCGCAAATGCAGAAGAGAAGGTATCTTTTTATATTTATATTTTATATTTAATTTGAAATTAGCTTTATTTGATCAGGTTTTCATTTATTTATTTATTTTTGCAGTTGCAACACTTCTACGGAAAGTACCTGAGAACCGATAGCAGACGGAAAGCCTTAGTTTACCAGAAGAAATATTTGATCGGTGTGTTGACCTGCTATCAAAGGTCCGAAGAAAATACCTTGGCGTTCCTGGCTCAATTAACTCAAACCCAGAGGACGTGTACGAGGAAGAGTTCGAGTCGTAAAAATGCTAAAGCGCATTTCAGAAGCGCCGTACTTGTTATAATCAGCGTTCACAGAATGAAGTGGATGATAATGAGATGGCGAACTGGAAAAAGAGTCGGAGCCCACGCAATTCTTGATAATCCAGAACAATCCTACGTTCCACTTCGACAGGTGAATACTAATCATTCGCCACCAGTGAGAGACAGCCCTGCCACAAAGTTAGTACCCTATAATTATATAATTTATATTTATTATTAATAATAATTTAAGAACAGGATACCACTGGACTCACAAATTATTTCAATTTGTGTTTTACCTGGAAACTTGGGACGCTTTAATTTTATATTACTTGAAGGGTTGTCACTGGACCGGAAAACCGGGAGTTTTTTTATTTCTTAGTTTTAGTAGAAATTTGTGTCCAATCACTGTAAGTGTCATTGGATATATGAAACAATGTGAGATAGAACGAGTTCGTTTTGAAATTTTTTTAAGTGACTGCGATTCCAATGAGAAATTTTACAGTTCAAAGCATTTTTATTTTAGACTGTCAAATTTTAAAGACTGATATTGTAAAATGGCCTAATTTTCGAAGTTTGAATTTGACAATTATACTGTTGAAATCTCTAAATTTTTAATTGTTTAATTTGCAACATTCATATTGTGAAAATGTACAATTTTGAATATTTGCTCAAAATCTGCCAACAAGTCACTTTTTCACTTTTGAAAGAATTTGAAGTAGTTTAAGGTATTATGATCACGCTGAACTTTGGCGCAAACCCAAACGTTAGCTGCTAAGTTCAAGATATCCCCGATTTTTTTAATTGTGGCAACGCTGTGGTGCGTTCTATCTCTTTTT
>JAUMHM010000078.1:33052535-33066920 GCA_032362435.1 Melikaiella ostensackeni | reverse complement strand
AAATAGATGAATTTTAGGTAATATACTTTTTAAGGAAAAAAAAATTTAGGTGACATGATGATAATTTGGTCAAGTGGTTTTTATGACAAACGATAATTCGAGTTAATAAATATTAAGGTGCTATATGGAAAAATTAATATTATGGAAAATGACAAATCGGTAAAATAGAAATCACGGTAATGGAAATTAGGGAAAATAAAACTGATGACAAATGGCCATTCCGATAATTTGAAATTAGGTTAAGTGGAAATTATGGCAAGTGTAATTTTTGACAAATGACAATTCAAAGAAAAAAAAAATAGGCTCATGGCAATTCGGGTGAATACAAATTACAATGAATGACTTTTAGGTGACTTCATTTTCGGCAAAATTAAATTTATGTGAATTGAAATTTGGGAAATATTCATGTGCCTCTTTTTTAGTACTTTTTCAGAATTCCATGACTTTTCCAAGTCTGACAGTTCTTCTAGGTCTTGTAGAAGCTTTGATCATATCTTGGAGAAAATTTTTCACAGTATTTGTACAGTATGAGTCAAGTTAATAAGACTTGAGATATGAATAAAAAATAGATTGCGGTGTAATGGAAATTGTAAAAAATGTTGAGATTTAATTATCGAGAATTAATTCTGTAAACAATATTATTAATTAATTCTGAGATTATGCCATCGAAAAAAGAGAGGCTAGGTTTGAGTAATGATAGATTTGATAAGTACCAAAATTCACAATACGTTAGTAATATGTTGATATAGGTTTGTACAATTAAATAATGTCACAAAATTTTCAAATGATTTCAAGTTACAGCAGAGTTATCATAAAAAACACTTTTTATGAGAGCAGAAGTGGTTAGCATCCTGCTCCCACGCTATAAAAAAATTCTGTTGTAAACTTTCAATACAGTAATGCAAGTTTATCACCAAGAAAGAAAGCAATTTGACAATACATGATGTATTGTGATTTCACAATTGACGTTGACACCTTGCAGCTCCTAAACGATGCAAGCGCACAACTTTCAAGTATACAATACTTGTATTTCAACTTCAAAGAATTACTGTACAATTTTTCTGATTTCCCACATTACAATATCTCAATTGTGTACATTACATTTTGTATTGTAGAGAGTTGTAAAATTACAGACAATCTTAACTTCGCATAATTTCAAAAATTGCACAAACTATACATGCTTCTGTTGAAATGACACATATAGTTTATGCAATTTGAAGTCATGAGCTCCCTGGATGTACTATTTCACCAATATTGATAATCTTATCCTATGTTTATACCATGTGTTCCTCCCTTCACGAAATCATACCAAATACTTTTACATTCTGTCTATTTAAATCACACAATAACATTTACATATGCTGTTATTTGAAAATTCACATTCTCATGTAAATTTAATGCTCTACGTATATTTACGACGTATTACACGGGTCAAATAGTTTTCACAGTAATGTGCCGCAATTTCACATTTCGACTGTCAGAGCACCGCAATCGCGGTTTTATCACAATGTTCATTTAAGTTAAATCATAGCACAATGTTAATTAGTATAGCGGTTAAACGTATTTACTTCTTTAATCAAAGTTAATTTTTAACGGTCCGATAGGTAAAATTACGTTCGACTGTGATTTTCAGCATAACTTTTTTTGCAGTGCATGGGACCCTGAAATAAATTTCTCTAGTAGAGATAGAGCAACGTTATTGTTGCTTTCTTCACTTCAACAGATATTTGAATATGCTAGAGCTAAAGTGATTGGTCGTTGGGGAACAAATATTATTTACCTGCACTTTGGACGAGTGAATACTCAGATCAAGTGCCACTAATTTCTCGACGAACGTCAATTATAATTTCGCACTGTGGGATAATTTAATCAGGTAAACCGTGTGTCTAATTTTCCGTTCTAATAGAATTTCATCAGCATGCTTTGTTTGTTTGTGTCGACGGAGTTGCGACTATGAATCGTACTGAATGAGGAAGACTCTAGTACCTACGCCTCCACTCGCTGCATAATCACACGCTATTAATAATTAACGATTAGTACAACAATTTCTCCAATACTCGGTGAATAATTAAATAGATATCATCATCAATGGCTGCGTTAAAATACAGTAATAATTGCATTACAAATACCTGTGGCACACGCTCTTTAGGATGTCGCCCTTGCAAAATCCAGTATCAAATAATTTGCCTTTGTGTATGGGATTTAACGATTATAAACTCATATTATAGGATTAAGCTTATATGGGATGAAATCGTGTACGGTTGGTTTGTCGCGAAAACGGAATCCCCTTCGTATATTACGCGTGTAATTTGCTAATCACACTCTATCTATAATCACGATATGGTGATCCGGGCTACATTATATAGAATCGATAATGCGCATGAAATTTGAGGTATGCATAAAGGCAGGCCAGGGCTCACGCACACTGTCAAACACTAATGCAAAAGGTGCAAAATACACATTACGATAATGTGTGAACGTACACGCATGCATAAATCTAATCGATTGCTACCACAATTCTCGGTCCAGCACGATAGGATCTGACAATACATCACGGATCAAACAGCATAGTAATTCAGCCAGTTGGTACAGGGTTAATACAATAGGTCAATCGACATGCGGTACCCTATGGTGGCATATTCGACCATAATCACGCATGTGTACCTGATTTTGACTGACGTCCATGTCTGTTGTGTACTGCGAGATGCAGCGTTGCTTTAATCATTTAACATCATAATTAATACCACAATTTGGGAAGTTGAGTGTAGGGAAAACCAACCTACACTGCTGGATGGATCAAAGAAACAAAAAATTGGAATTTTAATTTGGGATCAACGAGAAAATGTGTATTTTCATATCACAGTTTTTTGAGAACAAATTTTTTAGATCAATTAATGTTAAGATCTGCTTATTGAGTCTCACCATAGCCCGCTTCAACCATCATCCACATTAAAGGGCTTAATGCTATATGCTCCTTTTTTGCTTGGTTTATTTTTTGGAAAATTTGTGATCTGCTTTCAAATCCATCTTTGACATTTCCTGCTTTGATCGCCACCGTGTTCTTATGAACCAATCTCGATTTTTTCTCCACAAGCAGAAGCAGCAGCTTCTGTTACTGCTCCGACGCATCATTCTACATCGATAAGCAAATGCCTTCGATAATTAATAAAAGATCTAAGATCATTGTCAGAAATATGAGTAAGAACTGGTGGAGCTGCGGATGTGTTGGATTTTTGTTTCTCCCAATATATCATGTCGTAATATTTTGTTGCATTAAAGTTTAATTTCATACTCAGAAAAGTTTGAAACGGGAGTGGATTTATCTCTTCTCTTCGAGGTATTCCTCTCTTTCTATACTGTTTTCCCTTATCCTGTTGTTGGTTTAGTTTTTGAGTTGCAAAGTTGTTTCTTCTTCTCATAGTCTCTTGCTTCCAGTATTATTTGCAACTTCTCTTCTTTCACGGATAGAGTATCATCATAGATAGAGTATTATCACATATCGCAACTAGTCAAATCGTTTCAGGGTGTGCGCAAAAACTATATATTTTAATGACTTCGTATACCAGCATCCATAAGTGACCCAGAAAGTATTTTTAATGGGCTACCATTTCCCAATCGTGTTTTTCAGCAAACTGTATTGTTGGTTTACTCTTGATTAGAAACCAGCACGGTGCGTCATCTCTAAGATTGAATGTCACCAATAATACAAAGTTCTCTGATGGAGTTTCTGTGAAAACGTACAGTCGTAGATCACGATTACCAGTTATTAACCATTGCGTATCATTGAGTTTACCAGCATTAACAGCTGTGAGATTAGGTGAAGAATTTCCAGAAGCAATGGAATGACACATTTGATACAGATGTTTTTGATCTGTATTCAAATCTTGAAGCACCTCGGCTAAAAGATCTGGTACTGTTGCTTCAGTTATCTTGAAATTGACAATAGGCAATTGTTCGCAATTTTCTAATACTCTCCCTATGGGTCCCGATACCGAGTTTTGATCAGTAATCTTACCGTTAAATGCATATATCAGGTGACGTGAAGGTTACTCAATGCAGTGTAAAAGACAGACTGACCATTGAGGGTGTTTCTTTAAGGTGACCACAAAAAGCCTTAAGGGGTTAGGGTCAGTCGCAAGGCCAAATAAAACGATTCTTTAGGCATTTTTTTTGAAAACAGGTTTTATTACTTATTGACCAATGTTCTACAGTTCGAATAATTCACATTTGAAGAAGTTACAGTAATTTTTCAAGGTGAAAATATCGATAAACAAGCAAGTTATAGTCAATTTTCCAGAGGTCCAAAAAAAAATGTTTTGCGGTGCGCATCGTAACTCATGACTGGATCATTCGAAACAAAAAATACATCGGGATTAGTTAGAAAATGATATTCCCTTTTACTTGAACGAAGGATTAAGTCGAAACTTCAATTTTCAAGAAAATGGCGGATGTGTAAACACAAAATTTTTATTTTCCTTGAAAAAATTGCTCATTTTTCGGTAAAAAAAATTTATAAATCAAAATATCGATCGTTCAAGTACTTCAAAATTATGTTTAAAATATATGATTAAAATTTAGTAATGATCGGTTGAGCCATTTTGGAGATATCATGCGCACCGACTTCAAAAACGTTAACGCGTTCAAAGCAAACAACTCGACGTGTGCATAGGTTAGCGTTCGAAGTTAAACTGGATAAGGCGACAGACCGCTCGGGGCACATTCAGTTAAAGTCGTGTATCTTCGCAAGTTATTCTCCAAATTCGATAAAATTTGAACACAACATGCACAGCTTAGCGTTCGAAGTTAAACTGTGTGAAACGATAGACCGCTCGGGGCATTTTTGGTTAAAGTCATGTATCTTCGTAAGTTATGCTCCGATTTTGATAAAATTTCAACACAACATTTTTGAAATGTTGTCCTTTCAGAAAGTGCAATGAAAGAAATCGATTTTTTGAAAATCCTGACTGACCCTAACACTCTAAAACTGCAATTTAGCTTTCTGTATTAGCCGGCGTTCTTTCACGACCAACAACTGCAAGGTTTTGAAGCTTTGCTTATTTCTGCTCGAAAGAATCACATCAACCTTCGAGAATACTCGATGCATGACCAGAAGATGGAGCAAAATGATGCAGGTATTCGTCACATAGTTGCTTGAAGAGAGAAATTTGCTCTTCTTTAATTCTTTGCCCATGCCAAGTTTATATTCATAATACCAATAGTGTTTCAAGCTGGCTGAATTTGGCAAGTATGACACAGACAAAGATTTAACGAATGAGAGCAGCAATTCACATATAAGGCTTCTGGATGAGACTTGCGAATCACTGCCTGCACACCATTGAAACAGCCTTTCATAGCAGCGGCGCCGTCATATCCTTGTCCAATTAAATATTCGCAATCAATTCTTAAGTTTTCTAATGAAGAGAAAATTCTTCAACTGAATACGCTCCGTTAGTATTGTCAACTGGAACAAAAGTCAAAAACTCTTCGCGCAATATAAAAATATTGGGTTGGGGCTCGATGTATCTTATACAAATCGATATTCGTTCTTGGCGTCAGACATCAGTGGTTTCATCAACTTTTATAGAAAAACACTTAGCAGAATTTATGTTTTCAACTAAGATTTTTTTAAAAATAATTTCACCACATACTGAAATGAGTCCATTTTGAATGGTCAGACTCAAGTATGTACGGTTTAAAGACATACTTTCTAAGTGAGTTTTTAATTTCAAATCTCCAAAATTGCTTCCCATCCATAGAATGGCTCAAAAGTTACCATCATTTACTCCAGGTTCTGGATCATTTATTTCAATTGGGCCTGAATCGCATGAACCTCTTAAGGCCATTTCTTGCCTGCCACATAGTTCAATAATTTCAATAATAGGTATAAGTTTCTTTCTATTTTCAGCAATTTGTTTGCAGCGATTAGAATCAATCTGGCTTACGATGTTATTGCTCAAATGTTTATACAATTTGAGAAATTTTTCAGCCTTCACCAAACATGATTGGTGGTAATGGTGATCATTGTGACGTTTCAAATATTTTGAAGCGTTTTGCCACTTACTGAGTGGCTGAGTAACAGGAGACTTCAAATCTTGGCTCGAGCCTTTGCCGGCGCAATAATTAGCAAATAATGCACAGTATGTGCATAAAGAACCGTGATCGTTATTGGTTGTGTAAAACAGCCATATGTAACGATCAAACCATTGGTACTGAAACTTCAGATTTCTTTTATCATCACTTGCAGGAAACTTGAATGATTTATTCGGCTTTCAAGGCGATTCCAATAATCTGTATTTTAAATCATCATCAATTTTGTTCTTCAATAATACATAGTCATCCAGATCTAAAAGATTTCTATGTTCTAAAATATCATTCCGAGAAGTGACATCACTGGTAGTAGAGAAGTCCAGTTTTTCTGTATAGCACTGGAACTAGTACTTTTAACGTCAATTTTTTTCTCTGTAGCGCTAGAACTGGTACTGTGAACGTCAGTTTTTTTCTCTGGAGCACTAAAAATAGTACTGGCAAAGTTAGAATTTTCCTCTTCAGCACTCGACCTAATACTGGAAATGTCAACGTGAGTGTCAACTACTGGTGAAAATTGACTTTCAGGAAAACTATCTTTTTCTCTATTACTTATATCGGCTTCTTTACGTCTTCAAAACACGTATTTGAATGGCGTATTATCTTTTGTTCTTTTTGACATTTTAGGTCGCGAAATATGATTTTCAAGATCAATGCACACGATACGAATTTATTTCAATTAAGTACCTAAAATGTGAGAATGAATATTCCCTCATTGAATAGAAAATTTAAATATCATATTTCATATAATAACGTGATTATGTTCGCCGTAAAAAACCATGAGTATTTCAGTGTGGATATGTTTTTTAGTTATGTTATTTTGAAAAAGTAAAAGAATTGAAAATTATACACGAAATAAACCGAAAAGCTTTTACCTACAAGTTACGTAGAATTTCAAAAGTTAAAGTGTGAAATAAAAAGTTGAATTCTGTTTTACGAATAATAAATTATTAAAAAATATTTAGTGAACCCTATTAAAGTTTTGAAGGTCATTCAAAGTTATGTTATGCGTCGAAAAATTAAATTATAAACGTCGTGATTTATATTATTATGAAATCAGATAACCATTTCATAAATATGGCTAGAAATGGTCATTGTTCAGTTGCTGAAAAACATCAAAATATTGACGATCAATTACATAGGTCAACTTCAAGAAGCTCCTGTATTGTCAAAATTACCCAAAAATTTTTGTTCAATCTTCCATGTTTTAATCATCCACATTTCTTTCAAAAAATGAAGTATTTTTATGAGCATGACGCTTAATATAGTTTGTGAGAAACAAAATTATCTTTAATACTACCGCACTTATTACAACGAGACAAAGCTTTGAATGTTTTAAAAAGTGAAAACAGTGAACATCACATAAATAGACTCAATGAGAAAAATATTCATAAAAAATTATCAATGTTTTAAAGAACGGAGTAAGTAAAGCTTAAATACAAAGGCTTCTTTGTGTAAAGGATGCAGGCGCTTCTTCTGTTTGTCACTCAGCAGGGTTCTGAAACCTGGGTCGTGGCTACAATTTCCATCGCTTTTTCTCGGGAGGGAATGACAACTTTGAAAATAATAATGGCTTTCATTGTTTTGAGAAGAGTGAAGTGAATAAATTTACAGCTTAAGGCTTCAGTGTGAAAGAAATTACTTCTTTCACAAAATTGTTCTCAAATGTGACAGTTGCACTACAGCCACTTTAATATGAGGACTGGAGCGGAGTGAAAACGCTAGTGAAATGCTAATTTTCGAATCCCTTCAGCCCAGTGAAAATAAATTGCGGGTTGGCATCCAAAAAAATTTTTTTAAATCGGAATCGGTTAATGAAGATACTCACATTTTGGCTTTGAAAATTAAAATTTTTTTTTTTTGATTGAGTGAAAGGCAGACTTTTTTAAGAAAAAGTTAAATATTTTCGCCTGAAATTTCTTCAGCTCAAGCTAAAGAAACATGTTCTTATTTTGCTTTCATGGATAACAATTTTTTTGTGGTATTCAAACGTTCCATAATTGCTAAAAAGATCTAAAATATGAAAATCGCAACATTTCTAAATCACGAAAAAAATTTGTTTCTAAAAAGAGAAATGATAAGATGTTTCTTTGGTTGCTCTGGAAGAAATATCAGTTGCGACATATTCAAGTTTGTTCAAACTGCCTAAATATATGTAAATCAATCAAAAACAAAAAAAATGTTTTTTGCAACTTTTCAGAAAATTTTGAATTTAACACAAATTTTTGTTTAAAGTTATAATTATTATTACTATTCATCAACAAAAACTTGAAATATGAAAAATTCGCTCAAAGGAGGAGATATTGTCGGAAGTCAATTTTTTTCTCACTTTATTTCAGATGCCAGCCCACAAATTCTTTTCACTGAGCCGAAACGACTTAATTAATTTTAGCATTTTCACACCCTAATGAGGACTTCCATTCTTAAGGAATTGAAATTTTCCATTTTGGATTGTTAGTCTTATGAATTTTGAGCTAAATTTGTTTTCTTTTAAATGAGTTGGAAGCTATCTAAATTGTAAATGAAATGAGCAGGAATATATTTCAAATCAGAACTTCTGAAAAGGTCACTTCCTAAGAAAAGCTCGAAATTTATACATACCTTAGTCCCAAAATAATAGGACTGAAGTACCAAAAAAGTTGGATTAACCTGGTTGACAAACTCGACCTTCATATTGAGACCCACAAAAAGTGTATCAAAGGCTGATTCGATTTAGCATCTCTTCAAAAGTTAGCGTGAGTGCTACATTCAGATAACCAAACAGAAATACAGCCACGGAGACAGACAAACACAGACAAAATTTCATCCGTATTGGAGTCTGTGAGTGCAGAAATAACTCGAAGATCTGTTAAAAACTACAGATCAAAAACTTGGACGATTCCATAATTCTCTCATGAATTAGAATATGAATAAAATTTCATAATTTTGAAAATGATCTAACATTCTCTATTTTGTTTTAGTGGGAAAATGTAACTGGGATGATTTCGAAATATACTTGAAATCTACTAAATATGTCGATTGAAATTTTTTAATCTGTCAGAAAATTAGTTTTTTCTGTTCTTTGAAAATTTCAAAAATTTCGAAAAGCATATACCTTCTATCATTTTTATCGAATTTGAAAACGTCAACTAAAAAATTTTCAAACCTTTTTATCATCTGCTACAATAATTGACGAAAATTTCGGAAACTCTTTAAAAAATTCATTCTGAAGTTTTGAAAATGCTCTAAATTCTTGAATTTTGGTTGAAATAATCTGGTTAACGAACTTGACTTTTATTTTAGGACCCTAAAAAGGTGAATCAAAGGCTTATTCAATTTTTTCAATCCATCAAAAGTTAGTGTAGCTACAGCATTCAGATAACTAAACAGACATACATACAGACAGAGACACCGATAAAATTTTATAATTTTCTGACTCTGCGAGTGCCTAAACGTAGAGATCCCTTAAAAACAAGAGATCGAAAATCCGGACGATTCCATGACACTCTCATGAATAAGAATGTAATTACACATTTTTTAAACATCTGCATGAAATCTACTTTCTTATGAAAACATTTTGTGTGCTGAAAAAGGAACACCCAAAATGTTCACAATAACAACCTTACACTCTTTCTTTTTTCCGTCTTTTTTATACTACTGGAAACCAACATGTTTCGAAGACAAATTAGACTTCCTCGTCAGGAGTAATTTATAGGATAACTACAGTTGTAAATAATTAATTAAATTCAAATATTACCCGGAAGTATCAATTAAACATTTTTTATCATTAAATTTTGTTTGGTCAATCTTTCCATCTTCTTATCAAAATTAAAAACCTTCAAGATTAATGCAAAATTCGCTTTCTTATGAAGGTTTTTATTATTTTAAAATAGAAAACACTACAAGGTTATACATATCTGTGCATGGCAGCCTCTTTGACCAAATTCAAAGAGATTTATCAAATTCATTGGTATTCTCATTCAAAAGTTCCTTTGTTATCCCTTTTTGTTGAAATCAAGACATATTTTCGTGTTATTGTGAAATATATATTTTTTTAAGAAACCATGAAACTTCCACTCTATCAATATATCCTTCTGTAATACATCAAATTTGAGTTTTCACTAATTGAATGAATTGAATAAATTCTTTCATTCCCAACAAGCGTGTTTCGAGTAAGTAACGCTCCTGAAATGAACACATAAAGTACACACTTATCGAACGGCGGGTGTTGGGGGGCAGAGAGGGCCTATTGATGGTCCGCAGGGAAATTAAGAGCTGTTTAATGCTCTCAAAATAAGACTTTTGAGAGGTCAGCTGACAAATACTGCGCTTCTTGGCTGAAATCGAGCCTAATGTTTTTATGCAGATCCGTATACGAACGGATTGTATTTCAACATGGACGCTGAAGTTATATTAAATCTTCGGGGGATGCGTTTGCGCCGATTCGCTGAATAACAACATTATGCGTTTTTCCCAGACGGCATTACTCACTCTAAGCATACTTATTGGGAATGAAGTAACGTATGCACCTCGGAATTTACCTGAATCCTATTAGTCCTAGCCCTATTAGTTTGGGAATTGCAAGGTTTCAAAATTCCATTTTTTTTTGGCATTTTTTACCAGAAACGGAGAAGTTTCGTTTTTGCAAAATACGTCGTTTCCTGTGAGTCCCACGAAAAAATTCGTAGAGAATAAATAAAAGTGGAGTCGATTTAGCATAAGTGCAAAAAAGAAAAAGTGTCCTAGCCGGGATATATTACGAGATATAACCTTGGAAAGTGCACTCTTTTTGCATAGAGGCACCTGAGCGTACCCTGAAGTAGAACTACGGCCATATTTTAAAATTTTTGCCCCAAATAAGTGTATACAATTCATTGCAAATGCACAATATTTTTTTGTCATCAATGAAAAAATGATTATTTATAACAAAATCTTGCTATCACCACTTTTGATTACTTTTTGGCCATTTTTTAGTACTTTCGTGGCAAAAAAGTAATTGAGTTGATTGGGAAGGTCTAATGTGTTTTTTTCAATATAAATGAATTTTTAGTAATTGTTTATTCATTGTTTATAACAAAATCTTGTTATAATCACTTCTGAGTATTTTTTGAGTACTTTTGTGGCAAAAAAGTAAATATAATTGTCTGGAAATGTGATATACATTTTTCTGATCAATGAACAAATAGATTTTTAATAATTGTTTATAACATGATTCAATTTCAAACTTACCTCCAGGATACTTGTAATTCGCAGTGATTTCTATAAATTGTAAATAATATGCTGTGACCATTTCTTGCATTAAAAATGAGTAGGTGATTGATTAGTTCAAAGTAATTACATATCAAATGTCATTCATTATTTTGAAAAATTAATAAATAAAGAAGTAATGAAATAAATTTATTGCATCTAAAAGTTCTTTAAATAATTTCATGATATAGTTCAATGCGTCAAAATTATGTAATTCGAAAATAAAAAGCTAATCAATTAATGGATTACCAAATTATTTATCATTGAATTTGTTAGTCGAATGAATGACGGACTTCATGCATGAGTTTGAAATTGTTTTCCATTTTTTTTTAAGTAAACACGCATAAGCACACCACTCAAGGGATCAAGTGTTGTACAAGATTATCTTTTTATGACCGGCGACGACGGAGTAGACAGGCCGCGGGTGGAGGAAAAGGAGGTGTGTAGCGCGGGACTCTTCAACTCACGTTTGAGGCCAGTATATTGAAATTATTTGTTTATTGATAAAAAAAGGTATATTACACTTTTCCAATCAACTACAATCACTTTTTTGCCACAAAAATACTAGAAAATGGCCAAAAAGTAATCAAAAGTGGTGATAGCAGGATTTTGTTATAAATAATTATTTGTCTAATAATGACAAAAAAAATATTGTGCATTTGCAATGAATTGTATACACTTACTAGGGACAAAAATTTTGAAATATGGCCGTAGTTCTACTTTACGGTACGCTCAGATGCCTCTATGCAAAAAGAGTGTACTTTCCAAGGTTATATCTTGTGACCTATCACGGCTAAGACACTTTTTCTTTTTTGCACTTACGCCAAATCGATTTCACTTCTATTTATTCTCTACGAATTTTGTCGTGGGACTCACAGGAAACGAGGTATTTTGCGAAAACAAAACCTCTCCGTTTTTGGTAAAGAATGCCCAAAAAAATGGAATTTTTGAATCCTCGCAATTCCTGAACTAATAGGGATAAAAGACTTCTTTTGAGGAACTTTGAGGGATCATAACTTATGACCTATTAGAGGTAGAACATTGTTCCTTTTTTGGAATCACAGCAAATTGAGTCTACTTTCACTCACCTGTGGAAGTCTTTTCCGTAAAGTAATTGGGTACAAATGTACACAGTGGTTTTTGAGGCTTAGCGATTTTTCGCCGAAAATCCAAAAAAGTGGGGACTTTTCAATGTACCATAACTCGAAACCTATTGAAGATAGCGGATTATTTTACCAACAAAATTTTCCCATAATTTCGTTCTCTTTCTTTCTTCTGTTGGGCATTTTGCTCTACAATGCAATGGAATTTATCCGTTCACGCAAACGTAACTTTTGGAAATTGTTTCAGAAGAAGAACCTTGTTCCCCCCTCCCCCACCGTATTCCTGGTAACATTTCTAGTATGTCAAATAGGACCCCATAATGAAGCGTTTCCTCAAAAAAAATTGTACACCGGATTTTTTCGGGAATTTTACTCATTTTTCCGACGTAATGCCTGGACTCCGAGTAAAGGTTCGGGTAAAATCCTTGGTGCATACTATATTGTAATACCCCTACATCGGACATCCAGTAACATTCATCATAAAATTACATTCCACCAAATTTTTTTCAATTACACTGGAAACCATATTAACAAAAACAGGAAAGGCGGGTAGTCTCGAAGTCTAATTTTGATTCGTGAAGTTTTTTGTTGTTCCTTTTTCAGTATACAAAGAATTTTCGTAAGAAAGTAATAAATTGTTTATGAATACCTAAGATTTCTTTTAATTGAGGTGTTAATGGTTCACTCAATTTACCAAAAGACATCTATTTACTTAAATATAGTTTACAGATTTAAGGAAGTTAGCAATTTTTTAGAAATATGTTATTGGTTTGGATTATTACCTTCGTCTTTTTTGAATAATCAAATAATCTGAATAGATTGGTTCTAATTGAACCTGCATAATTAAACATCATTGGTCCAAGTCCACTTTGGAAACTTCTTCTGGTTTCATTGATTAAAAAATACATGAATGTCAGTAAAATCCACTGTAAGACCTCTTGCATACATTCTGTGTGGGATCCTTTCTTCGAAGAAGAACATAATAATGATAAATACGTATTTTATTTGTATTGGAACAAATTCATATTAAGGGGTTCCGCCAACCTCTTGAAGTTTATCACTATTTTTCGGGTCCCAAAAAACCCCCGTAAATAGAAAATTGGGATTTGCGAGCTCTTGACGCTGATTCCTATTTTTTTACTGTTCGTTTCAGTATACATTATTTATAATTCATAACATATTACATTGGACTGATGACAAAATGTTTCAAAAAATTGTTTTAACAATTTATTATCGTTTGTAGCAATTTTCTCTTCGAATAGAAGTAGAAAGTCGCGGCTTCTTCTGAATTTGTCCAATTGCTTTCAAATTTTTACTCGAAAAGGAGGTGATCATTGACCATAGTTAACAAACATGATTGTTCAAGCAATTTATTATTATTCATAACAATATTCCCTCAGAATCATGCTAGAAAGTTGCGTCTTCCATAAAGTCATCATTTTTTGGCTATTTTGCAGTGAGAGTGAGGTAAATATTGATTAAAGTTGAGAAAATATTTGTTTGAAGAATTTATTATTGTTTATAGCTACCTCCTGCTAGAATAATGCTAGAAAGTTGCGGTTTTTCTGGAATATTTAATTTTCCTTTGGACGTGAGATGTCATAATAAAATAAAATAAAATAAATTATTCACTGACTTCTCACACGATAATAAATCTATAGCTGAACCAACAATATTTATCCCTGATATTGCCAAAAAAATCGTTTGAAATAAACCAATGATATCGGTAATATCTTCAAAATATGGATTTGCATTACAATTCATTTTTAGTATTATTACTGATAAACCACATTTATAAGCCATCAAAACAAAGATATTATACCTGTATAGCTGAATTAAAAATGTTGGAAGTCAGAATACAGCACTAATTACAATGGAATAATTTTGACACAGGCTTGAAATTTATCATTTTTTTCACAGCTTGCAATATATATATATATATATATATATATATATATATATATATATATAC
>JAUMHM010000078.1:33035954-33046626 GCA_032362435.1 Melikaiella ostensackeni | reverse complement strand
TTAACTTCCTGCGTAGAAAATCCAAAAATTGTAATCCAATATTTTGTAAGCAATTCACCACAACATCGCCAAGTGAGCAAACACTTAAATTATTTATTAAATTTTTCAAATTTTTGTTAATTTTCTTTTTCTTTTTAAACATAGACACAGTAATTCATTTTCTAAATATAAATTCAATATACATTAATTGTCTAAAATGAACCTTAGAGAAAATCTCACATTTAGGAAGATCATTTCAAAACACTTGAGGGAGAGACGAACCAGTCGCTTTTTAGCGACTAGCCCAAACCTTCATAAAAACCATATGCGGGAAGAATGTCAATAGATTTCAGGAAACTATACAGAAAGTTTTAGCCACAAATAACAAGATTCAGAAATTAGTCCAAAGACATAATAATAAGATGGTAAAATATTTTTGCCCTCAAATATGAAATTCAATTTTAATTGTATTTAATTATTATACCTCAATTTACGTACATCATTCTGTTACTATGATATTATTGTGTCTTTGGACTAATTTCTGAATATTTATATTTGGGGCTAAAACTTTCTGTATAGTTTCCTGAAATCTTTTAACATTTTTCGAGCATATGGTTTTTACGGGGGTTTGGGCTGGTCGCTCAAAAGCGACTGGTTCGTCTCTCCGACATGTTTTTTAAATGATCTCCCTAAATATGAGATTTTCTCTAAGGTTCATTGTAAAATAGTCAATGTCAGTTTACGGCCAGCTTTTAATCGCTACACTTCTTATTTCTGAAGTTTCTTCCCGGTTAAAACCGAAAAGGATTTTCGCGGTGAAGAATCTTTTCCTCATAAATTAAAATTTATATTTAAAAAATGGATTACTGTATCTATATTTAAATAGAAAAAGAAAATTACCAAAATTTTAAATATTCAATAAATAATTGAAATGTTTGTTCAATTAGTGTTGTGGTGAATTGTTTACAAAACATTGGATTACAATTTTTGGATTTTCTACGCAGGAACTTGAGAAAATTATTTTATCTATTCTGATTTTCCTGTTTTTAGTATTATGGTTTTCAGTGAAATTGATAAAAATTAAAGGTAATGTGATTTTATGAAGAATGCTATTAGAAGACCGGTGAAAAGCATTAAAGAATTTATTCAGTTAGAAAAAACTGAGATTTGATACATTACAGAGAGATTTATTGATAAAATGCAAGACTCACGGATTTTTCCAAAAAAGATATTTCATATTAACAAGAAAATATGTTTTAATTTAGCGAAAAAAGAGAATATAGAAACCTTTAATAAGAATACGAATAAATTTAAGAAATCTATCTTGAATTTGGTTAAAAATGTTGTCATGCACAGATACTCAGAACTTTCTGGCGTTTTCCATTTTAAAACAATAAAATTTTTAAAAGAAAGTGAATTTCATATCGATCTTAAAGATTTTTGATTTTAATAAGAAAATGGAAAGATTGACCAAACAACATTTGATAATAAATTTTTTATTTTTATTCTCAGGTAATATTTGAATCAAATTAATATGTTTCATTATTTATAAGTGCAGTTTTCCTGCAAATTACCCCTGATGAGGAAGTTTAAATTGACTTCGAAACATGTTGGCCCCCATTAGTATAAAAAATACGGAGAAAAGAAACAGTGAGAGGTTGGTTTTGGATGTCTCTTTCTTTTTCTCCCTCTTTTTTTTGTTGTTGTACATTTATTGTACATTTGTCTCTAATGAACTGGGAAAGTGGGTAGTCTCGAAGTCTACTTTTGATTTGTGAACTTTTTGGGTGTTCTTTTTTAGTACATAAAAAATTTTCATAAGAAAGTAGATTTCATTTTGATCTTCAAAAAATATTACTTCTTATTTACCTTTGAATGTAGTTTCAAGTACTTATCAGCGGCATTACAAGCGCAATCAGAATAACAGAAAGCATAGCTCTGGCTTTCCTTCAGGGAGATTTTAACTAAATTCTGAAAGCCTTCGTTCTCCAAAAAAGCATAGAGAAGTGCGACAGCACTCTGGACTGTTCTCCGATAACGTGTACTGAAAACGACGACATCTTTGGAAGTTAAGGTGCTGTTTGCCAAATTTAGTTTGTGGTAATAAGAATTTCGAAGTACGAGGCCAATTTTGAGAAGTTGGCCCACGCCTAAAGTCGTTAACTGGCCAAGTTTACAGTCTCTGGAACTGGACGGAAGCATTG
Source organism: Melikaiella ostensackeni (assembly GCA_032362435.1). Taxonomy (NCBI): domain Eukaryota; kingdom Metazoa; phylum Arthropoda; class Insecta; order Hymenoptera; family Cynipidae; genus Melikaiella; species Melikaiella ostensackeni. The sequence goes on along the minus strand of JAUMHM010000078.1, from coordinate 33,044,443 downwards.
GAAAACCATGAAAAGGTCCCAAAAATTGAGCCCATGCCGTTCGAGAATAGAGAGTCGTGTTTTGTAAAAAGTTTTGATAATTTTGATACACAGTGTCTAGATCCGGATTTCCGGCAAAATCTCCGCCACAATTTACGGTACTTATATTTCGAACGTGAGCCAAAGGTCCTCTGTCTCCATGTCGAGTCAGGATTATTATTCCTCCCAGGGTCAAATTACCATCCACTTTTCCTAGAGGAAAAAGGAAAAAAATTATTATCGTGAAAATTCAAATTGAATCTGAAATTAGATTGAATTTGAGAAGAATGCCGGAAGATTATTTTAATCCTGGCTTGAGGAAATTAATTCAATTTGTGAAAATCGATTCTTGGTTCTATAGAAATAATTATATGAAATATGTAAGCTAAACAAGTTTTTTACCTTCGCTTCCTTGAGTAATATCGCTGGGAGTATTACAGAATCGAAATATCTTCTTGGTTTTCAAATCAGGCTTCAAATTTCTTGGAAATTCTTTTATTGATAATTCGCTACTCGATGGTCTATTTTGCATCGAACTTTTCTCGTCTACACCAATATATTTGTACATTCCTGAAAAAACGTAATTTTATTCACATTTGTTATTTTTTAGAGTTGTTCACGTAAGAATATTTCTAATTAAATTTGCCTCATAATTGTAATTTATATGAATTTTTCAAGTCTAATTACAATTCGAAGCTTATTTCATCATTTTCGATTGAAACTTCCTTTAATCCTTAGTATACTTCATAGTTCATAGCTTTAAAATTACACGAAAAATGTTCAAATGAAACTTTTAAAAATAGAACCAGATATTTTTGCATAATCGTTTGTCAAATATTTACGTTACAGACAAATTATTAAACTGAAACAATCGGCTATGTTTTTAATTTGCCCTGCTAAACTCAATGAAACGTTGTGGTTAATTTCTTAATTGAGAATCAGCTTCAATTCATAATTCCTCTCTGTTAATTACAGTCCACCCACGCGGTGATTTTGCCAAACGAATTTAAATTAAAAACATTTTTACCGGCTTGCACAATGTTTAATACTGTGGAATTTCATCCAATTAAAAATTCGATTGAACTTTTTGACACGTAAAATTCTATATCGGTAATAAAAAATAATAATGTTGGAACTCATAAAAAGATTTTAATTCAAAATGAACGAACTAAGAGTAATTCGGAAAATTTGGTTGACTTTAATTGCAATTAGGAGAAAGTCGGATAGTCCCGGCCACTCTTGATTTTAAATAAACTGTACTTTCTCCGACGATAAATAAACATTGTTATGATTGAAAATTGTCCCAAAACGCAATTTTAAGAAAAGAGACTCATATCTCTAATTTTTCAAAACTTCTAAAACTTCTAAATATCTTTGGAAATAATTGGAAGTTTCCCTCAAATTTTGTCAAATCCTGCAAGATTAAAAACATATCTTAAAATCTTCCAAATTCTTTTTCGACATATTTTGAAATCTTCAAAACATAAAAAGTATTATTTTAAAATAAAAGCTTAATTTTTTGAAATTTTCTCAGAAATCTTATTGTCAGTACCGGTCATTTTTTTGTTATAGGTACCGACAATATTTTTTTACCGGTACCGACTTCGTAAATTAAGATATTCTTTTCATTTTTCTTATCTCTTTGAAAGGGTGAAAAAGTTTACAAACTATAGTTTGATAGCAAAATGTTAAGAAAAGAATTATTTCCCAATAGTAAAAAATTATTTACAATTAAAATTTTCTCTTTTAGAAATAAATTTTAATAATTAAAATTCCTCATCTGGAAATTGTGATTTACAAAATTCCAGAAAATTCTTAATTTTTGGTGGTAAACATAACTTATAATTAGTGTAATATTGTAATTTTTTAAAAATGTTTATAGAATATTATGTTCTAATTTTAAAAAATGGTGTAACGATACGTCTCGAAAATCTCGCAATTATTGTTGTTAAAAACCTAACTGCTTTTGCATTACTTGAAGTTGTTTTACATCAGTTTGGATTTTTAAAAATTAAAACTAGAAGTTCCTATTGCCCTTTTTGAAGAAAAATCTTAGAAAACCTTATGCGAATTGAGAAACATTCGCGCTTTCTGAAGCTGCTGCGATGTTCAAAAAAATATTTCAAATTATCTAATAAATTATTCAAAATATCATATATGTTTTATGTTAGTGCTTTTCGCTGGAAGTTAGAATTTTTTAAAAAGAATTTTAATGTACAATTATGAAGTTTTGAAAAAGACTTACAAATTCCTATCTATAAATACAATTAAACAATTGTTTTTTCTGTTTATTTTTTAACAAATTCAAGTGTTAGATCAGAAAAGGCATTCATTTCGGTTTACTTATTAACAAATCCAAGAGTCGAATTGAGGAAAGGGCTTATTTTGTGTTCAATTACAAACAAATTCAAGGGTTGGGTCGGGAAAGGAGTTTTTTATATTTATTTATTAACAAATTCAAGAGTTGGACCGAGAAAGGCGGTTTTTTATGTCCATTTATTAAAAAATTCGAGGGTTGGATCGGGAAATGCGTTTACTTCTGTTTATTTATTAACAAATTTAAGAGTTGGATCGTGAAATGCGTTTACTTCTGTTTATTTATTAACAAATTCAAGGGTTGGGTCGGAAGGTCTTATTTTGTATTTAATTAGTAATACATACAAGGATGGGACCGGGAGAGTAGTTTTTTCTGTTTATTTATTAACAAATTCAAGAGCTGGATCGGTGGAAGGGTTTATTTTCTGTTTAATTAGAAATAAATTCAAGCGTTGGATAGGGAAAATGAGTTTCTTTCGTTTATTTATTAACAAATGCAAGAGTCGGATCGGGGAAGGGCTAATTTTATGTTTATTCAGAAATAAATTTGAGGGTTGGATCGCGAAATGAGTTTTTTTCTATTTTTCTACTAACAAATTCAACAGTTGGATCGGTGGAAGGGCTTGTTTTCTGTTTAATTAGAAAAAAATCAAGGGTTGGATCGGGAAATGAGTTTCTTCCATTTATTAACAAATTTAAGAGCCGGATCGAGGGATGGGCTTATTTTCTGTTTAATTAGGAATAAATTTAAGGGTTAGATGGGAAAGTAAGTTTTTTCTGCTTATTTATTAACAAATCAAGAGTTGGATCGAAAAAAGCGTTAATTTCTGTTTTCCTTAACAAATTCAAGAGCTGTTTCATTTTCTGTTTAATTAAAAATAAATTCAATTGTTGGATTGGAAAAGACGGTTTTTTATGTTTATTTATTAACATAGCATTTATGTATTTACAATTATGAACCATTTTAATTTGAAGTTAAGGTATCAATTTTCATCAATTATAAAAAATATTGTCCCTGCATTTCTTTTCTATTATTTTAGATAAGAGATAATACAAAATACAAGAATTTTGAATCAATATCAATTTTATATTTTAATCTAAAAATGACGCGAGGCTAAAAAAATAATAAATGCGCGCATAGCGCGCGTTTTTTTTTTGTGTTATAATATCAGCACTAAAAGCAATGTTTAAGCAGTATCGCAACCAATCAGATTTTCAACAACAATGTATGCGAGATCTCGTGACCCCGATTTTTCAATAAAGGAAAAGAATAAGAAACAAATTTATGACTTGCAATTCACAATGTTAAGTTTCATGAAACAGAACCAAAAAAAAAAAAAATCAAAAAAACCGATTAGAATAATTTGTTCCCTTCAGAAGCAATTTTTAAATATTAATGCTACTTTAAAATCAATTCATGTACAGGCACTAATTATTCTTGAAGTATGAAATAATTATTTTTGAATTAATGAAAATGTTTAATCAGAAGTAAACAATTTTCAAATATCCCGCAATATGGATTTCCTGGAAAAATGTCGTCTGCTATAAGCCGCAAAGCGGAAACAAATATTTTGTTTTGGCGCCTTGTCAAATTGTTGACAGTTCTATCGATCCGAGGAATTTAATTAACTTTTACGATAAAAAACGACAAAAATAGAGAGAAAAAAATGTTGGTAAAGGTAAATAATTACCTGCAACAAGAAGGAAAATCCAAACACTGAGAATGACATAGCAGTAGAATGCTCTGTGTTGGTAAGAAAGTCGAACCATTTCCGACAACATTTTCTCGATTTTTGCGTCGGTGGCTACGACGAATATCACTTTTTTGATCGCAGAGATAACGATCGCGATGAGAGTGACAACGATAATTACGAAGAGATGGATGCATCCTTCGCTCAGTCTATTTTTTCTCCATTTTTCACGTACCCGTCGCCCACTGCAGCGGCATGTTTCACTCAAAGTTTTAAATTTGATTATTCCCCGAATTCCACTTTTTTTTAATTACATTTGAACAATATTCGGAAGCCACACAAGATTTATTCTCATGAAAAAATCAACTTTGCGCCGAACGCGTACATTTGCAACGCGTCCTGGAAGCACAAAATACTTAGTAGGTTAACCAAGCGCAGGCGCCTTGTGATGCCACCCTCCTTACACCCACAGAGTCAAGTGTCAGGCGCTCTAATTAAAAGAATTTGAGTTTTTATTTTTATACCTACATAGGTACTCTGCCGTGGTGAAAGTTTCGGATAGGAATTTATTCTGAATCATTCCGAACCAATCCGAATTATTCCGAAATCTGCATTCGAACCATACCGAAAAAAGTTCTCAATTTCGTTCGTTCCAAATCGGTTAAACCAGATAATCATTTTTGCAAAAAATGTGTTTTTTGTATAAAAAATTCTTCAAAAATCAAATACATTTTGCATTAAAAGGACTTGCTCGAAATCTCATTTTTGATATAATAATAAAAAGATTGGCAATTCAAAACTAGATAACTGCATAACCTCATACCTTTTTTAAAACCTTTTTCTGACGATATTACTCTTTCTAAAAGTTTTTAAATACAATAAAATAATAACGTAATTTTTGTTAAAGCCCTTAAATCAAACTATTTGCCACTTTCTTCAGCAGCAGAGTACTAATCAAATTTTAACCTAAAATCTTAAATCCTATTTTTCTACGAAAAACCACTTTTATAAAGTATTGTTTCACTTAACTTTTTCCCCTTCGATCAGAAACGATATTTTTTAAAATTATTATAGTTGATTCATAAAGAAACATAATACCTTTCTTCTTTTCATAGTCTTTTCAGCGAAAAATCATCTGTTACAGCGCGATACCATCACACTAAATCTTTATTTTCCCGGAAAAGAGCAAGTTTCCATATATTTTTAAAAATTGAAAATTAGATTTTTAATTGCTTTCCAAAGATGATTTTCCAAAACCATGAAATTTGAACCTCCAAATTCTTGAATGATTTACTCTGGATTGGTTAACTTTTTCTAATCAAACTCATTTTCTTCCAATTTAGCAACTCAATACCTCAGGAGTAAGTTTTTATTTTTCGTTTAAGCTGAAAATTTTCGTTCTTATTGTGATGTGCATTCCTTTTTTTTCTAATTTTAGGTTCCCCCAGTGTTTTGAAATTGTCAACTTCCACATTCTATTTCTCGAAACTGGATAATTTTTTGTATTAAACTTTTTTGGTCTCAATTCAGAAACGCTTCAGCTCAGAAGTGGACTTTTGTTTTATCTTTAAATGGCGATTTCGATTTTACAGAATGTTATTTCTCTCTCCTGAAAAATTATGATTTTGGTGGTTATCTAGTTTTGTACTGCAACCCTTCAAATAACAATCTGTCAAATTTAATAAAGAATTTTTCTTTTGAAAATTAATTATATATATATTTACATTCTGAAAGTTTTTAACACTTTTCCTCCAGAAACTTTTATTAAATTTCAATAAGGGTTTCTGCCCGGAGCACAGTGGGGCAAAAAAACGTCCGTGGACAAAGTAATTTTTAGAAGACAATTATTATCCACATTGAACGTTTTTTTTTTTAACGAAACAAATACCTGGATTCATTCAAAAATACCTAGAAAACATGGAGCAAATATTCAAAAAAGATGTCTAATAGCAACGCAAATGTTGAAAAACTTATTGAATTTTTAATAAGCAAATAAGTGAATGAAAATGGTTTCTGGGGATTGGCAGTGATTCCTCGCTTGATTCTAAATTCGCACTTAATTTGAACAATTTATGAACAAAAAGAGTTTTTAAGTTGAATTAATGAAAGTTGATAAATAATTTTTTATTTTAAAAGCAAGCTTTTTAAATAATTATCCATATCTGGTATTTATAATGGAAAAAATAAAGTTTTTTCCACGAAATCGATCTTATATTACCTGAAAATGAAACCTAAGTATCATATTTGATCATCCAATAAAAATGGATAATTTTTTAGTCAATATTAATTAACAAATGCACTATTTGGCTATTTTGGGACGTACAAACTTGGTTTCTTCGACGCATTGAACTATAATAACTAACTTATAAATTTTTAAGGACTTTTCGATGACAATAAATAATTTTTATTGTGAATAACAATTGTTTAAAGAAAATTTTTATCATGTTGTTTATTTAAAAATGACATTCCGCTTTTTTCACGGACTTGACAGCCAGTTATTTAACAATGACTTCTTGCTATGAACTGCTAACATTTTATAATTGTTCAAACAAAATTAATTAACAAAAGCATTATTTGGTTATTTTTGAGCATTTAAATTCTGGTCTTTCAGCGTGATTAACTGTTAATAACAAATTTTTTAACTTTTTTTAGACACTTCGATAACGATCCATTATTTTTATTGTTATTAAAAATGTTATAAACAAATTTTTCTCGGCTAATGTATTTTTAAACTAGAAAATGCGTGTTTCCTGTGAAATATACTTGAAATACTTAGCAATAATTCCTTGCTATCAGTTGATAACAAATGATGATTTTTTAAAGAAAGTTAATTACTGCTCTACATTGTTTTTTGATTTAAGGAATAGTTTGATTTTGTATATACTTATATATTATATCCTTATATTATATACCGTGTACGGCTAAGATAATTAAATTAATTATAACAATAAAAATAGTGGACCGTTATCGAAGTATCTAAAAAAAAGTTTAGAAATTTGTTATTAACAGTTGATTACGCTAAAAGAACAAAGTTTAAATGCTGAAAAATAGCCAAATAATGCATTTGTTAGATAAGTTTGTTTAAACAATTATCAAATGTTAGCAATTGCTGGTAAGAAGTCATTGTTATAAACAATTTTTCCAAAAAAATTCGCTTATTATAGTGTCACTTTGGTAGAGAGGCTTAAATATTGCCATGAAATGAAGTTTCATAGCAATAGAACAAATGGCAGTGACACTATAATAAGCGAATTTGTTTGTGAAAATTGTTTATAACAATGACAAGTGTTGTCGCAAGGCAGTCCATTGTGTACCATTTTTGTTCTTCACATAAAAAGAAATGATTTCATAGAAAAGAAAAATTTTTAATGCATAGAAATGATGAATATTCTTATAAAATTTTTTTAAAACAATGACAAATATTGTCGCAATGTAGACTGCTGTGTACCATTTTTGTTCTTCACATAAAAAGAAATGATTCCATAAAGAAGAAAAATTTTTGATGCATAGACATGCCAAATAAGCGAATTTGTTTATAAAAATTGTTTATAAAAATAACTAATGTTGTTGAATGGCTGCCTATTTTCTGCAAATTTTATTCTTTAGACGAAAAATAATGATTCCGGAGAAAAGAAAAAATTACTATGCATAGAAATGCCAAATAGGTGAATTTGTTTATAAAACTTGTTCAAACTACACTCAACTCTGGATTTATGTCTAGTTTCGTTTATGGCCTCGATGGTCGGACTCGGTTCCAAGAATTTCTATGATGTGAACAGTCAGGGCCGTGTGCAACAGTGATCCCAACGCGGGCTCCACGCGGTACTGCGCATGCGTCGCGAATGGCGTCTGACTGGAGGCTTTCCGCACGCTGTTTAAACTACTAGAAATATTTTCTTCATAATTTTTAACCTTATTCCTTAACTCAGATTTGTGAGATATCACATGCTCGTACGTCTTCTCACAGATATCATATTTCTGTAAAATATACTGTTTTTAGGCACCTGATTTCACTTTGCCCGGAAGCTCGTATCGCTCTTCGAACGTTAAACGTGTTCTTTTTGTTTACAATACTACGTAATTACTTCGAGGTCGCCGCGCCTCTTTCCCTGCCCCTCGGACACCTCCATCTACGAATTCGAGCCGGAAGAAATTCTAGGAAGGACTTAAATCCAGGTGACTTTAATCCCGAGTTGAGTGTATCAACAATCACAGCCACACAAAAAAAATATTCAGAACTTTAAACGAGTTTTTTTATGGATTTTAAGCCGCTGAATTCTAAAATGAAACCAGATTAGTAATATTACTAAAAATTCCGTAACGTAACGTCCAAAAAGTATTGTTCAAGTAGCAATTTGTAGGCCACCGTCGTATTTTTATGGATTTTGAGTCGCGGAACCTAGTTTTCAAGTCAGATCAATATAATAACGAACAAATCTCAGGGATTATTAAAAAAACCTACCT
>JAUMHM010000078.1:32998732-33011094 GCA_032362435.1 Melikaiella ostensackeni | reverse complement strand
AAAACTTAAAAATATTGTTTTGAATTACAGATTAATCACACAAAACAATGATAGAGTTTTAAACTAAAATAAGATTTCTTTATTTTAGAGTTTGTATTTCAGATTTGGAAATTTCTGACTGCAGTTTCTATCAATATGGTCTTTGCATAAAAAACTTCCACACAAAGAACGAACATTTTATAGAAGTAACAAGGGCGAACAATCGATGAAATTCCTTTATTATTATACAAAAAAAAACACAATGAACGAAGATCTGTGTAATAAATAATTAATACTATACAGTTTTGTACTATAGTGAGTACCTAGAACTGCACATATTTTATCTAATAATGCTACAAGCTTGATCACTTTTTTATTTGTTTCGAGGCGTTTTAAGTATATTATAAAATATATAAAAACGCGAAACGAAGATGCTTACAATAAATAAATATCTGTATTCAAAATTCATAAAAAAATTTTCCAGGAATCTTAAAAAAATTTCTTATTCTCTTAACCTTTCAAAATTCTTAAAAAGCTTCTAAACTTGTTTTTAAAATCATTAAAATTCGAAACTTTGGTTAAAATTTCTTTACATCTTCTTTAATTTTAAATTTATTCCGAATCTTTTCAAAATTTCTAAACCTTCTAAATATCTCTTACAATTATTTTAATTTTTCTTAAAATTAAAAAAAATTCTGGGAAATGAAAAAAACATTCTTTTAGATAAACTTCTCTTATAAATATGTATTGCGTATTAATTTTTGATTACTTCAGAAATTCAAAAAGATTTGTAGTTTCAAAACTAAAAATCCTTAAAATGTTTTGTACAAATCAAATATTACCAAAAGGTTTGTTTTGAAACTGTTCATCATCTTTTTAATTATTGTAAGAAAATATGATTAATTCGATATTATTAAAATTACAAGAATTTTATGCTCGTATTTATATACATTTTCCTCGACGTTCTGAACAACTAATGAAAAAGATCAAAATTCGTATTAAAATTACTGGGACACTTACAGTAACAAATTTGTAAATTGATTATTTAACGTATTTTTGTTAACTATTTTTCATTTCTAACACGTAAAATATTTGAATTAAAATTAACTTAAAAAAATAAACAATTAAATGTATACTTACCCTTCCCAAACCGTCAGGCGCATAGGTTAGTTTCTGATATAGAATATCGTCGGATTTAAAATGATGATACCAAACTCCGTAGTTTGATATCATCGCGTAATATGATAATTTGCCATAATCTTATCAGATTTTTATCCTTAGGAACTAAAAAAATAGGCACATTTTCCGAACATGTCAGGTAGCCGATTTTGCATCCAACAACGACACATTTCCTCATTTTTTATCTCACTTTCTGCCAGATCGGACACTCAAACTCTTATGCTTCACTCACGTTATTAACAAAAACGCTAAATACCAATTTTTAAATCAAGAAACTTTAAATTCAATTCAAAAAAGACTGTTTACAATGAAGTTTCGGAGCGGGTCGGCCTCGTGAACAGGCAGCGCCACGGTCAACAATCAGGACATTTTCAACTCAGAGATGTAGGAGGCTACCGAGGTCCCTCTGTGCTCATTGGGCTTAGGAGAACCCCCTCTACCACTCAGTGTTGCCAAACTTGGAGAAAAAAATTCCCACAGCCCAAATGGCAAAAGTACTCTTACTTTCTGGACAATCCTCGTATACTTGAATAAAAATAGATATTTCTTGGATAATTGAGTTAATCATTAGTTCCTCAATTAAAAGAAATCTTAACAGTATTCATAAGCAACCCTGCGGATTGGAACAAACTTTTTCTTGATGTCTCTCTTTTAAAATTTCTTAATGATCGAAATCAAATCTACTTTCTTACGAAAATTTGTGTGTATTAAAAAAGAACAGCCAAAAAGTTCGAGAAACAAAAAAAGACTTCGTAACTACCCACTTTTCGGCTCATTATAGACAAATGTACAATAAATGTAAAACAAAAAAAAAGAGGGAGGAAAAGAAAGAATCAGCCATACCCATCTCTCACTCTTTCTTTTCTCCGGCTTTTTTACACTACTGGGGACCAACATGTTTCGAAGCCAATTTAGACTTCCTCATAAGGGATACTTGATAGGAAATCTAGTTATAAATAATGAAACCTATATTAATTAAATTCAAATATTATCTGAAAATAAAAGTAAATAATTTAATATCAAATGTTGTTTGATCAATTTTTCTATTTCTTATTGATATAAAAAATTTTTAAGATCGAAATGAAAATTACTTTCTCATGAAACTTTTTTTTGTACTAAAAAAGAAAACAGCAGAAAGTTTTGTGTATCTGTACATGGCAAACTTTTTAAACCAAATTCAAGGTAGATTTCTTAAATTTATTGTTCATCTCATCAAAAGTTTCTTTGTTTCTTTTATTGTCAAAACCTACTTTCCTGTCAATATGGAATATCAGTTTTAAAAAAAGCCATGAACTTTGCACTTTATCAATAAAACCTTCTGTAATGCATCCAATCTCAGTTTTTTACTAATTGAAAACTTTTTCAATATTTTCACCGGTCCATCAATCACATCCTTCACATTCTCCCAATTTTGATCAATTTCACTGTAATCCATAATATCAAAAACAGAAAAATCAGAATAGATAAATAATTAACTTCCTGCGTAAAAAATCCAAAAATTGTAATTCAATGTTTTATAATATTTCACCACAAACACTAATTGAGCAAACATTTTAATAATGTCAAGAACACAAAATAGTCAAAACCTTTAATCAAAAATAAGATTTTATTATTAAAATTTAAAATTTTAATAATTAAATCTTATTGATAACTCAGGAAGTTAACTATTTATCTATTATGATTTTTCTGTTTTTCGTATTATGGAAAAAATCATAAGAAAGTAGATTTTATTTCGATGTTAAAGATATTTGTTATTAATAATAAATATAAGAATTGAACAAACAACATTTGATATTCCACTCTTCATATTTTTTTATTTTTGGGTATTATTTGAATTTAATTAATATAGGTTTCATTATTTACAACTGTGGTTTTGTCTATAAATTTCCCCTGATGAGAAAGTCTAAATAGGCTTCGAAACATGTTGGTTCTTAGGAGTATAAAAACGACGGAGAAAAGAAAGAATAAGATGTTCGTACGGTTGACTATTTTTTTCTCCGTCTTTTTTCTTTTTGTTGTACATTTATTGTTCATTTGTCTCTACTGAGCCTTAAAAGTGGGTAGTTTTGAAGTCTAATTTTGATTTGTGAACTTTTTAGGTGTTTCTTTTTTATTACACGAAAAATTCGCATGAGAAAGTAGATTCCATTTGGATGTGGAAAGATATTTGATCTCAATAAGAAAATAGAAAAACTGACGAAACAACACTTGATATTAAATTCTTTATTTTCAAGTAATATCTGAATTTAATTAATATAAGTTTCATCATGTATAACTGTACTTTTACTATAAATTAGCCCTGATGAGGAAGTCTAAATTGGCTTTGAAACATGTTGGTCTCCAGTAATATAAAAAGGACAGAGAAAAGAAGGAGTGAAAGGTTGGTATGGTTGACTTTTGCATTTTTCCCCTCTTTTTTGTTGTTGTACATTGATTGTACATTTGTCTCTAATGAGCCTTAAAAGTGAGTCGTTTCGCGGTCTATTTTTGATTTGTGAACTTTTTGGGTGTTCTTTTTTAGTACACAAAAAATTTGCATAAGAAAGTAGATTTTTCATTTCGATCTTAAAAGATATTTGATATTAATAAGAAAATAGAAAAAAATGACCAAATAACATTTGATATTAAATTCCTTATTTTTATATTCAGGTGATATTTGAATTTAATTAATATGGGTTTCACAAAAAGAGTAGACTTCATTTCGATCTTCAAAGATAATTGATATTAATGAGAAAGTAGAAAAACTGACCAAACAACATTCGATATCAAATTCTTTATTTTTATTTTCAGGTAGTATTTTAATTTAATAAATATATGTTTTCTAATGTATAACTGCTGTTCTCCTTCACGTTTCCCATGATGAGGAAGTTTAAATTGGCTTCGAAACATGTTGGTTCCCAGCAGTATAAAAAAGACGAAGAAAAGAAAGAGCGAGTGCTTGGTACGGTTGACTTTTTTTCTTCTCCGCCTTTTTTCTTTTTGTTGGACATTTATTGTATATTTGTTCCTAATGAACCGTCAAAAGTGGGTTGTTTCGCGGTCTGTTTTTGATTTGTAAACTTTTTGGGTGTTGTTTTTTAGTACACAAAAAATTTGCATAAGAAAGTAGATTGTTTATTTCGATCTTCAAAGATAATTGATATTAATGAGAAGGTAGAAAAACTGACCAAACAACATTTGATATCAAATTCCTTATTTTTATTCTCAGTTAATATTTGAATTTATTTAATATATTTTTTATTATGTATAACTGTAATTTTTCTGTAAGTTACCCCTGATGAGGAAGTCTAAAATGGCTTCGAAACATGTTGGTCCTTAGTAGTATGAAAAAGACAAAGAAAAGAAAGAGTGAGTGGTTAGCACGTTTGACTTTTTCTTTTTCTCCGCCTTTTTTCTTTTTGTTGTACATTTATCGCACATTTGTCTCTAATGAGCCGTAAATGTGGGTAGTTTCGAAGCAAATTTTTGATTTGTGAACTTTTTCGATGTCCTTTTTCAGTACACAAAAAATTTTCATGAAATGGTAGATTTATTTATGATCTTAAAAGGTATTTGATTTAATAAGAAAATAGAGAAACTGAAAAAACAACATTTGATATTAAATTCTGTTTTTTTATTTTCAGATAGTATATCAATTTAATCAATATAGGCTTCATTATGTATAATTGTACTTTTACTGTAAATTACCCCTCATGAGGTAGTTTAAATTGGCTTTGAAATATGTTTGTCCCCAGTGGTATAAAAAAGACGGAGAAAAGAAAGAGTGAGAGGTTGGTATGGTTGACTCTTGCATTTTCTCCTTCTTTTTTTTGTTGTTATATATTTGTCTCTAATAAGTCGTAAAAGTGGGTAGTTTCGAAGTCTATTTTTGATTTGTGAACTGTTTGGGGTTTCTTTTTTTAGTACAAAAAAAAATTTCATGAGAAAGTAGATTTCGTTTCGATCTTCAAAGATATTTGATATTAATAAGAAAGTAGAAAAACTGACCAAACAACATTTAATATCAAATTCCTTATTTTTATTTTCAGGTCATATTTGAAGTTTATTAATGTATGTTTCATTATGTATAACTGTACTTTGACTATGAGTTACCCCTGATGAGGAAGTCTAAATTAGCTTCGAAACATGTTGGTTCCCAGTAGTACAAAAAAGACGAAGAAAAGAAAGAGTGAGTGGTTGGTACGTTTGACTCTTTTTTTTCCGCCTTTTTTTCGTTGTACATTTATTGTTATTTTTCTCTAATGATCCGTAAAAGTGGGTAGTTTCGAAGTCTATTTTTGATTTGTGAACTTTTTGGGTGTTCTTTTTTAGTACACAAAAATTTTTTATAAGAAAGTATATTTCATTTCAATCCTTATGAAACATTGCTTTCTGATTCTACACTGAGTTATATGGGGTGGAACGCCTGCGCGGGGGTGAGATATCCTCTATATAAGGACGCTTTAGCGCCCTGTGACGTTATTCACATTTGGAAAGCCGTGTTCCGAAGAATCTGTCGTTTATTTGCGGAAAAAGACATGGGGTTCACCGGAAGTTATCTCATAAGTCTCCTCCTCTACATTTCTGCAATCAACGAAATACGCTGGCCAACTGTGAGTCTTTTCTCAAAACTTTATTATCATGTTTTAAATTAAAAATTTAATTTCTTTTAAAATTATTACTAAAATAAAACTGTTTAATAACTATTATATAAAATTCATAATAATAAAGTACCAGTTCTGTCTGTTCACATTGAAGCTTCTATTTTTCTGCCCACTTTTCGTGTGTTTTTTGTTTCGCGACTTTTTCTCTCATGTCAATGTGATAGTTTATTAATATCGGGATAGAAAGTTCTGACACTTGGGAAAAACTGTCTCTATTTTAGTAAACGAAAGTTTAACTAAGTTCGCATAAAACAAAGGTGATTCGAAATTTTTTATTATTTTCAGTGATATTTCTCGTATCTCTATAAAAAATGTTGTTATATTGTAAGAGCAACAAATGTTTTCCTCAGAAGTTCGTTACATATTTTTAATTTTAATCTCATTGATACTTTAAAAATTAAAATTTATGACTAGAAAAAAACCGTAGCAAAGTAGTTTGGTGGGCGCGTTAATTATATGGTCATTTTGTGAAAAAAATCGGGCTGATATATTTTCTATGATAGGAGTATTTTAGATTGCAAAAAAAGTCTGAAGTGATAGAAAAGGCGATTTTGCCTGCGTTTATTATTATTTATTTCTTATTTCTTATAGCTTATTATTATTTATTGTTTATTTTGCATAGGTCATAGAAGGTTTTTATATAGTTCAGCAGATACATTTCATCAACACGAATGAATTATATACTTAAAATATTGGTGCATTTCAAAAATTGAGAATTTTTTATTCCTTAAACGTTAAACCAATTGACAAATCTGTATACATCATAATTTTATATCATTATACAGGCCTGTTAAATATGTACATCATTCGATTCGTCATATCATAACGAATAAATTTAGTGATTACAATATTGTTACATTTTAAAATTGAGATAGTTTTTTTCTTATAAACATTAGAAAAATTTACAAATCTGTACATATCATAATTTCATTTAGTCACAGAGTGCTTCCAAATATATCAATAGATTCATGTTGTCAAAATGAACAAATTTGGTACTATTATGTTGCTATATACGTAATATTTAAAAATAATTTACTCACAAACGAAAAATTAAAAACTTCAAAAATTCGTAAGATGGAAATTTTGGTATGGAGATAGCTATAAACATTCTATTGAATTTTATCAACTAAATACCCCCCTGAGTTTAAAAGAATTCGGGTTACAAAGCCTGGTATTACTGCCACTATTGGAATAAAAATTCTTGAAATTTCGAATTTTTCGAGTTTATTTTTTGCCATTCTCACAATATTTAATGAATGAACCTCAAACTTTCTTCTCAAAAACGATGTATTTCATTGAAATGTACGTATAATTTTTTCCCCTAATATAATCAAAAATGCAAAAAAATTCACATCTAAAACAATTTTCGAGAAAAATATAAAATCGAAAAAGAATGTATTCTTATCCTATTCGGACCTAAACTTGATAAATAATGGGCATTATTTAGGACTAACCACCCTCCAAATTTCATAACCCTAGCTTTACTTGTTTTCAAGGTGTCATAAAAAAAGTTGTCATAAAAGTTATCATAAAAAGTTATCATGCAAAAGCACAGACACATTTTTTAAAAACCTTATTTTCGGACTCCTAAGGTCGAATTATGTCAAGATATGTCAAAAAATGAAGTTCGAAACATTTCGTCGTTTCAAAGCTTCCTCTATGAGGAAGCAATTGTACTATTTTAATTGAAAACATTGAAAATTGAATTGAAAAAATTGAAAATTTTCAAATTTCAAGTTCAAAATTAATGGTAATATGAACTTCTTCTATCTGAAAATAATGCAAGTTGGCAAGTTAAACAGTTCAAAAAGAAATATTTCAAACCCAGATTTGGAATCCTTCAAGGTAAATGATTATTGTTAAAAGATCGAGTAAACTTTGAAGTTTATTTCGAGTGTACAAAGCATATTTAAAAGTCAATAAGAATTATGTAATCTGTATTGCTGAAAAAATAAAGTTATTATTTCAGTCATGCAGTATCTGATTATCTTTAACAGAATTATTTGAAAATAAGCAAAAACGACATTTTTAAGATTTGGTTAATTTTTATAAAAAATAAAAAAAATATTTTGTATGACATGCCTTTAGTTCGTACTGAAGAAGCAAGCTATAATTTTTTTAAACCTCAAAAAAATTTATTCTTATACTTTGCAGCTTTTAAAAAAGTCATAAACTACTAAATTCACATATGTTTAGCAAGTGTAACGTCTAAGAAAATTGTTTTCGGAATCTGAGGAAATTATGCCTTACTTGTCTAGTGCAATTAAAGAAATGTCATACATAAATCTAAAAAAAAAAATTTCAAAAAGAAAATTACCTGAATTTGAAAAAAATGTCGTTTTTCCCATTTAAAAAAAATTTTACCTTACGCAAAAGTTATATTTTTCAATTCTAATTTCTTATTAGCAGACTGTACCGTAGGATCATTTTCGATTTGAAAAAGTCATGAGAGATTTCTATTTGTAATAACACTTAACGTATCTTCAGACCAAGCCATTTTCGATTTTCAAAAATTTTGTATTTTCTGCCCACCCTATTGCACAATGTACATGACCAAACACTATATTAATAATGTTATTGATATATAATTATCATGAAAATTAAAAAGAATATAAATTAC
Organism: Melikaiella ostensackeni; assembly: GCA_032362435.1. Classification (NCBI taxonomy): domain Eukaryota; kingdom Metazoa; phylum Arthropoda; class Insecta; order Hymenoptera; family Cynipidae; genus Melikaiella; species Melikaiella ostensackeni. Next base: position 33,002,673 of record JAUMHM010000078.1, on the reverse strand, counting down.
AAATATCACTATTGGAAATTGTTATGTTTTAATAATATTCAATACATACTGTTATTCATAAACGAATTTTACGTATATAACAAATAAATACGTATGTGCTTGCTTTGCTTTAAAATGCACAAAAATTGATGTTTTATAAATATTCATATTATTTGTTTTTTCCTACAATTTTGTTCTTTAGAAGTTAAGAAGAACACTAGAATTGAAAAATTTAAGAATATATTGCTCTTATTATTGATGTGTATTTGTCAGTAAAGTTATTCTTAAAACAATTATACATATAAATAATAATAATTGTTATTTTTTTATTTGTATTTTATGGAAACAGTTATTTCTGCTGAATTCTACATGACTTCGATGGAAATGCTTTATCGTTGATTTTCAAGTTATCAATTTCGGGATTAGATTAAAATGATTACATTTTTTAAATCGTGATACACAATTCAAAATTTAATAATTTTTAACGAATTATTTTCAAGATCCTAATATAAGAATGCTTCAATTCTCAAATAAAGTTTGAAATTGTTTAACTTTTGACGCTTCGAGTTTGAATTCATTAATTTCGAAAGTATTTGATTAGAAAGCATATAATTTTCAACGTTTTTACAATACTTAAACTTTAAAGGTTTACCATATTTTAAATTCTTCAATTTTGAACATTGAAAATGTCAGTGATTTTTTTTTGGAAAGAAATCACATTTTTTAGTGAAAAAAATCTATCCAATCACTTTGAATGTCACTTGATACTGCATCATATTATACTTATTCATAACATTTATCATTTTAAAAATTCTATGATTTTAATTTGCAGTTATAGTTTTGAATGCGCGATTCTAAAACAGTTTTTAACATTATTTTTTCTCATTGAATTTGATTTAAGAGCACATTTTTTAACCTTTAATTCAAATTTTAATAGCTTGCTCTCTAATTGAGCTGTATCCATAAAAGTCTCTTTCTTAGAAATGTGTCTACAAAATTCGACTCTTCGACCGATTTAATTTTCTCTGGTCAGGAAATTGGCACCGAGTAAGTACGTCGGCACCAATTCTGATAAGAGTATTAAACCTGAAATGAAAAATTTTATCAACGACAACGCTACGATTCAAATACTGTGTGCAATTCCACATTCATGACTTTTGACTCTTTAATGATCACGATATCAATTTTAATGCTCAAATTTTTCGAAACCAAAGATAGTAAATTTTTCTACTTTAAAATGAGAATTGGGTTCATAAAAGCGAAAGTAGAATTTGCTTTTATCGATGAATTGAATCTTGATTCTTCTTTTATATTTACTTGTAACTTTAGATTCGTAGAAAAGGTAAATTCACACAGTAATTTTCAAAATCATTAAGATTATTTTTCAACCTCCAGGATTTTGCTTTATTTAATATTTTAATGAGAGAAACTCGTTTTTTTGCGAACTGGGTGCAATGTTTGCTCAAAACCAAAAACGAGTTTGACTTTTCTTATGGCAAACCATTCCACAATTCTTTCTGCTCATCCAGCTGTGCAGTGGAAGGTTACTCAAATTGGATTCTACCTTTTGACACTTTTTTATTTAACTTGTATGAGTTCATGAACTCATTTTGGGAATATTTTCGTTCTTTAATTTCAAGAACTCATAACTTTGAATAGCTTGCGAATCATTTTAATCCTGAAAATAATCGTGTTTTGCAATTTATTATGCTCCCTGGATGAGCTCCTGAATGAAAACGGGTTGAAAATCCAGCAGAGCTCTTTTGCTCACAAAACACATTTCAAAAACAAAATAACTCACCCGATCACAAATCCTCTTATTTTGGCAATTTTGGTCGGGTTGTTGCAGAGCATTGAGGAGTTGATTCTTGAGCTCCTATCTGGAAATGGGTTGAAGAAGAATCTTCCCCCAAACCCTGAATTCTCGACATTTGACACATAAGCAACTTGGCAAAGTGCCAAAAGTTTGTTTATTCTTATTTTGTTAAACGCAGGTTTTCATTCTTCACCAACTTTTTTTTATTTGTTTGTATATTTAGTTCCCCCTTAATCCTGGAGATTGCCTATTGGCCCTTAATAATTTTTCGCATCTAGAGTATGTCACTCGGTGCTTCACGTATCACGAGCAGGTTTTCGCACGCGTCTGTTCGCCAAAGCACCTGCTCAGCTGTAACGCCTGAAGAAGAGTGATTTTTTCGACAGGGTTGCCAACAAAGTGGTGTCGAAAGTCGCCATTCTTGATAATGAAAATCGCCAGAAATCGCCAACCTTTAGAAAATAAAAATCGTCATCATTGAAGTAAATTTCACCAAAAAGTTGCTAAACAGCGCTAAATTTGAAATAAATGATTGTTTACGATAACAAAAAATAAAAATAAACATTAAAAATGATTGAACATCTTAAAGTTATTTAACATGTCAACGTCAACATAAATCTCAATTAGCCTAGTTTAAATCAACATTTCTAAGTCTTTTTTTCATATTATTTAAATTCATAAAAAAAATTTTGTTTTGAAACATCAATATCTATGGTATTTAAGGAACTGAATTTCGAGATCCTTGTCCATGACTCTAAAAAGCAATACCACTCGATAAGTGACATATTTAGTACAAATTCGTTTTAAACGCCGACATGAGGTGTTAAATTGATTGGATAAAATTTAAAAAGGCTGATATATTCAAGACCTAACCTCAAAAATCAATCTCCTCATTTTACATAATGAATACTGTAGATATAAATATTTTTTACTTGGTACGATACGAACCATAACGAACCAATAAAGTAATTATAAAATCTAATTTTTTTTAAATTAAATATAGTGACATTTTAAACTGATACAGTGCTACCTGCAAGATTGCAAACAGCAAGTGCACAACCGAATCAATAATTCAGATTCGGAAGATTCTCGTCATTTGATTACACTTTACTTTCAAAACTAGTATTTGATCATTTTTCTACATATCATTTGATAAGTTGAAATTTGGTGGTTGTAGTTGACACTCAGCGACACTAATAATTCAACTAATCAACTTTACTTGAGCAGAGGGTCCGGAGAGCGATGTGAAAAACTTATTTCTAAATTCGAATTTTCTACATTAGTGATTATATCAAAAGTAGGTAATATATTTTTAATTTACATACCTATAGCCTATGGCTGTTTCTCATTCCGTGCTATACTTTCTTAGTTTCTCATTATGTTTAACCATGTTTATTCTTTATACATATCTGTTTTTGAAAAATTAAATTAAACTTTCAATATTTCAACCTCTTGTACTTCAAATCTTGAAAAATTATCCTGCCGAAAAACGTAAAATATGGGCAGTCACGCAGAAGCCATTAGAATTTTGTGAAATCAAAACTACTTCCTTGGTTTCAATGTAAACAAGCGGGCAGGCACGAACACGAATCGAAGTGTGGTGCCTATTGGTAGAATTTATAGGAGAAAAATCCTAATCCATCCTTCGTTGTGATAAGTCGTTAGTTAGGTTAGGTAGACTGTCTTCCGAAACCTCCATCTTTATTGGCTTTCAACTTTCAACAAACGAAACACGTAAAGTAACTAGTGAAAAGTGGCAATTGGACAATTCGGGTAGATGTTTTATAAGGCGCGCTTTCAAAAATAAAAAATCAATTAAGAAATTGCCAAGTCGTCGAGAAATCGCCAGAAAATCGCCAACACAGAATTCAAATCGCCATACATTTCGCCAGTCAGCAAACCCCAAAAAATTGGTCGCCAACTAGAAAAAAAGTCGCCAGAATGGCGATAAATCGGCAAGGTTGGCAATCCTGTTTCCCGAATTCGTCTTCGCCTCGATTGGGTCTTCATCGTTTCTCGGACCCGTTCATCCCCTCTTTTCGTTGAAGGATGCGCGCGCAATTATTGATTTTATTCTATTAGGACTATATATATATATATATATATATATATATATATATATATATATATATAAGATGTGTGTCCC
>JAUMHM010000078.1:32967626-32982320 GCA_032362435.1 Melikaiella ostensackeni | reverse complement strand
CTCATAACGCCCAAATAATACTCCTTGTTGACGGTCTGGCCTTCTGGAAGGAATTCATGATGCACAACACCTCTGTATTCCATGAAAACCGTAAGAATCACCTTCTTCTTCGACTTTCAGGTTCATTTTATGGACCTGTCAGCAACAAACTGTTCTCTCCTTTAAGGAGCACCTTCTGTATTTGACTGATTTGATGGAGACATTTTTTTGGCGAGCTTATGACTATCTGAACTTTTGAAGGTCGTAATGCGATTTTTAAAAAATTTGTCGAAAACTGTTTGAAAGTCATGTAGGAAATCTATGATCATGGAGAGAAGTAAGCAAACAGAACGTGATAAATTCATTTTTCGAAAAAACTGAGATAATAATTGTTTCTGCATATTTGGGATATCAACAATCCCAGGTGGAAAAATGATATATAATGGGAAAAATTATGTATAATTTTTATTTATCTTATACAAATAATGTATAGAACAAATGACAATGATATATAATATTTCCCGCTATGTATAAACTATGCATAATTTTTCCGCTTGGGATTCAATTACCAAACTCAAGTTAGATAATTTTTTTTTCTTTTTGGTTTTAACGCTTATCCATAAAAGAAGATAAATTTGAAAGGAAATGTAATTTTTCACTGCAGATTCATCACGCAAATGGTCAAACTTGTTGAACATGTAAATACTTGTCAAAACTCACAAATATCTTCCAATATTTCTCTAAAAATATATAATGTTACAAAACATGCATTTCTTCGTTAAACTTAAAAATATAATAATCAAGTGTAAAATTATCTTTTGATTTTATACGCAAACACAAAGTTGTAAATTTAAATCATTAGAACATAAATAATCAGTGAAATGTGCCTTTGCTGAACCAAAAGTGTACAAATACATTTTGTTTTGTTAATACTTCGAAACAATATTAAATTGATAAATTTTTTTGCATTTTATGTGAGTAACAGCCTAACAGATTATAATATTGCATTTCAGAAACCATACATCAGGACGGTTTAAAAAAATTAATTTTTTGTATTTCTAAAATCCACGGGACCTAAAAGTTTGTGTATGCTACAATTCGTTTATCCTGAATATTTGAATCCGATAATGAAATAATTTGGATATCGCAAGCGTATTCAAGTTTTAAACAGGGAAGAGCGCAAAATTTGTTTTTTATATGATGCATTTATCAATTTGTAAAAATGAAGAATTCATTTCAAAAGACTGAATTATGACTGAAAATATGTACAAATGTTTTTTAGAAAGATGAAAAATAAAAGATTTTTAGCTTTTTTCTCCTCTTTCTGTTATGTACTTCTCCTACAGCTTTCTGCCATGAAGGTCTGTACTATGCAACAGTAGGCCTATATTCTAATATATGTTAATTAATTGAAATAGTGAACTTAGTTCTAAATTACGGCTTTGTACTAATTTCACTATTCAAATCAATAGAAGTATTTTGAAATATAGTCCTCTTATTGCTTAGTACACCCCTTCTTTACAGATAGTTGTCAGAGAAGTAAAAAAAGCGAAAAAGAGAGACAAAAGCTAATAAATCTTTAATTTTTCATTTCTATAAAAAACACGTGTACATATTTTAAGTTCCATTTTAGTGAAACACGAAGCACTTCAAAAGTTTCTTGGTCTCATTTCAAGGCTTATATTCGACCGAAAAATGTGTGATTTTATCATTTTTTATCAGCTTTAGTGGAATTATGTAGTCTTTTGAATTTAATTCTACATTCGTATCATTCAGTATATGTTGGCAATAATATAGGCTGAAAATTCTAGTGGGCATAAATCATCCAAAGTTATAAATGTCTCAGGTATGAAATAAATTCTGCGCTATCCGCTGTTTAAGACTTGAATACGCTTGCGATAGCTGAATTTTCTTTTTATCGGACTCAAATTTCCAGGATAAACTACTTGCAGCATAGATAAATTTTCAGGCACTGTGAATTTTTAAAATTAAACAAATTAATTTTTTCAACCCGCCCTAATATACATACACACATAGGTACATACGAGTACAATATACTCTCAAATATTAAGAAATAAAATCAAGTGGATTTATTACTCCTTCTTTACGCTCACTCCTAATTTGAATTGTAAATTTTTTTCTTCTCCTGAAATTCCACGAAATGTTTTAATATTTGATAGCATGTTGCAGGAATCCTCCGAATACAAGTGAGTTCAATTGAAGCTTATCATACTTTTATAGAATTTTATGGCACTTTTGATAATTTTACGGGATTTCGAACGAGATGTTAAATTTTGCCGAAAAAGAAATAGAAAGTTTGCTGAAAATGAAAATTTCCGAAATTTGAATTTACCGGAATGAATAAAACTCCCAAAGATGTTCATTAATGAAACTGAAATATTCCGGAAGGAAAATTTGATAAAACTAGAGAAATTCGGAAATGTTAAATTGTCGAAATTCTACAATTAACGAAATTTGTGAACCCAAATTTTCTAAATCCCGAAATCAGTAAATTTTTGTTTGCATCTTTTCCGATAATTTTTACATAAAGTGGTTTTTAAGCAAAATGTTTCTTGGAATCTTTTTTTTTCCAAACATTGCAATAAAAAAATTCCACAATTACTTCGTTTCCGTTCTTTTAAGTTCAATTCCTAGTCTAACAGACAAAAGAACATTTTCTTTTCAAAAATTCAGGCACAATATAATCCCTCATAGGATAAATTCTTTGTCATGATACCGATTGAAAAATGGCTGAAAAAAGTTCACATTTCTGAGAAAATAGAATTTTAAAACATTTAGAAAAAAGGCTGCCGTGGTGTCAATTTTGTTCAAATTTTCGAAATATTTTAAAACAGAATGGAAAGTCATTTTAGATTCACATAGAAAAATTTGAATAATCTAAGACATATTATGTAATAATAGTATATGGTGCGACAAGTTGAAACAGCGAGAGATGTAAGACGAGTGTGAAGCTTCATACGAGTTTTGAATCGTTGCTTTTTCAACATGTGGGACGCGATACTTTTTCTGGAATTTGTTTAGGAAGCGCTAGGTTTTTTACCTGTTTTTTGTTTAAAAAGGAGGCGATTTGTTGTCGATTGACGCAACAATAACAATGGCAATTGTCAAAACCATGGCAATAATATGGCCGTAACAGTAAGTTGGTAGAAATGTTTGGTCAGGAAGATTATGAGTGGTGGAATTAGATACATCGCAACAGTTTCGAGTTCACCTTCGCTTACTGAAGCAGGCCACAGGGTTCGTTCAGTAGTTCGCACTTTATTTTTTTTTTTCACTGTGCGTCACTTTTTTCGCTGCGTCCATCTACTTTTTTCACTGCGTCCGTCTAATTTTTTTCACCGTTGCCCGGAAAGGTCGACACTACGCATGCGCTACGACATCGATAACAAATCGGTCACTTTTCACACAGAAAATAGGTGGGAAAAATAGCACTTTTTTGCGAATTATAGAAAAAACATTTTTTTATTTATAACAATAATTCAAAGATTACCTGCAAATTCCAAAAGATTGACAGATTTTTTTTTCAAAATGCAGTCTTTCGCGAACAAACGTAAGTATTCGGGATTTCTTTTTTTTATTCGACTTCAGAATACTCGCTCTTTCAATTGAGTGCAACAAAATTTAAAGATTTTGAAAAATAACAAAATGGTGGCGGTTTTTCTTATATTCTTCAAAGTGGATTTCTCAAAAATACCACTTTATTTATTTTTGTTTTTTGAGAAATAGATGGTAATATTTACTACACATCTACTGAGTTTCGTTTTTGGTAAACCACTGCTTCAGACTAAAAAGATTATTTTCGAAAAATCGAAATTCTGCGTTTTTCTCGGACACAACGACAGGTATACAAACATGTTCAGATAAAAGTTTCCGCTTCTAGAAAAGTTCTAGAAAAGATACCTCTTTCTCTTTTGTGGCATCTTGCATCGTTCACGTGAAAAAATCAATAATTAAATATATTTTCAAATGTTCCCGGTCACAAAAATGATTTAGCCCTCATAAAACTGATAGAATACCATTTTTATATTGGCAGAAACTGATAAATGATATTAAAAAAAATAAAAATGGTTGGGTTTTCCTGCAAATCTTGTTTTCATGTTTTCAAAATTCGATGGAAAATATAAAGAAGATTTTCTGTAAGACCCACCTTTTTTATTTTAATTTTCCATATTTTTTCAGAGCTTCAGCTTATATATATGAGGAAGGCATCCTATCAATTTTTATGCGGGCTAAGCCATTTTTGAAGCCGATAATTTTTTTTTTAATCTAATTTTTTATTTTTTCTCGTAAGCCATGCAAGATATCGCAAAAGAGTAAGAGGTACTTTTTGTAGAATTTTTCTAGGTGTAGAAAGTTTTATGTGAACATTGTTTTGTACCTTTCGTTGTTTCCGAGAAAATACGAAAATTCGATTTTTCGAAAATAATTTTTTTTCATTGTGAAACACTGGTTTACCAAGAACTAAACTCAGTAGATGTGTATTGAATATCATCATCTATCTCTGAAAAAAAATTTAAGTAGGGTTTTTGAAAAAATCCATTTTCAAGAATATAAAAAAAACAGCCGCCATTTTGTCACTTTTGAAATTTTTCAAATTTTGTTGGGATCAACTGAAAGAGTATATAAAATAATAAAAGCAGAAAATTCCAAATGCCTACGCTTGTTCGCAAAATACTGAATTTTGAAAAAAAATCTGTCAATTTTTGAGAATTCGCAGGTAATCTTCGAGCGATTGTAACAAATAAAAAAAATTGGATCAAACTGTGAAATACGTGTTCATTTTCGCTAAAGAATGATATATCCAAGTACAAAATCATTCTGACAACATGACCTAGACTTTTCTTGAAATTCCGCATGATTTGAAATGAAATTGGTCATTTAACCAAAAATTATTTCAAAATAAAGAAAATCATTTTAAATTAAAGAAAAGATTTCATTGCAAAAAAACAATTTGTTTAAACCAAAGAAATTTCTTTGAATCAAAGAACTTTTTTCTGAATGCACTTGAAATTTAAAAAAATGTGTAGAATTTGATTGTGGATTTAATAACTAATAACTATTGAATTCATATGTACATATAGATATGGTTTAAAATTCGTATTAATTTAGTTGAATTCACTTCACGTCTAACATATTTCCGTTATTTTCCTTGCATTCTATTTAATTCCATTTACTTTACCTTGAATTCTGTTGAATTCTCTTTGATTCTGTTGAATTCTGTTGCATTCTATTGAATTCCTTTGAATTCTACTGAATTTCACTAAATTCCATTGAATTCTGTTGAATTATACTGAATCAAGTTGAATTATGTTCAATTTTACATAATTCTACGCAATTCTCGCTAAATTTGTTTAATTCCCTTACATTCATATTCCAGGTGTACTTATAACATCAAATTGAATTTTCTCAAACTCTGAAACTGAAACTGTCTGATTTAATTTTTTCAGATCGCCTTATAATAAATGAATTACATTATCTTGGAACGTAGGGATAATTTCCTCAGTGTTATGGAGAAACTATACTGACATATCGACAGTATATTGACAGTATTGAATATCAGTAATATTATTGTTACTTTTCTAACCAGATTTAAGAAAGGTGCTATAAAAAGAAGTTTCCATAAGCAATATTGTCGATAATTGTATACTATATTTTCCCCTAATTTTTATAAAAGGAATATTACTAAAGGAAAATTTATACATCAAAGTATTTCACTAATAAAACATTTACTATTTTCTGTTTGAGACTCAAATGTAAAAAATGTTTATGTACAAATTATGGTGTCCTTAAGTTTTCTAGTGATCAAGGGAAACATCAATGAACACCAAGTTTCTAACCATACATCTAAATTTCTAAGTCTATAGTGAAACATCTGAAAATAACGGTCTGATAACAAAATCCTAACACTCTAGTCCTATAGCTAACACTGATAGACTCATAACGCCCATTATTTACAGTAACAGATATTTAATATCGAATAAATTGAAAAGTGATTTCTTTATAAATAATCCCTGATGTCAGTTCTGAAAAACCAATATTGTCTTCTTTTTCATCTTGTGTAAGAGAAAGATAGATTGAAAATAACCTGGTTATAATTAGGATCGACTTTAGAAAAAATATATATATACACATATACGAGTATGAAAATAAAAAATGTCTATCCAAATATTTGAAACACCGAGACTTATTGAAACACGACAGTCTAGATGAGTTCCATAACTAACAACTAACACCGATCTAACATTAGTGAAAGTCAATCCATATCCTATTTTACATGCATATGAAACAATCAATTCTGTCTTATAAATTAGTTCATATCAATAAGGAACATGGATTTAATTCTCACTCTTCTAAGACCCAACATCTGATATTAGAAATGCTACAACCATGATATCTTTTCTGTTTCCTTTAAATTTGATCAAGATAGCATTTCTAGTATCCTGGATATGGGCACAATAATGATATAACAATCAAAATTTTATGGAAACCCGGCACCCTCGTCCGGGGCAATTATGGGACAAAATAACTATAGAAAAAATCCTTTCTCCCATCGTTACCCCGGTCGGAAGTAATTAAAAAATTATGTGAAACAATGAACATCCAAACACCTATATAGCATGAAAGATCCGAAAAGAGCGATTGAGTTGAGAACTCCAAATATTGTAGGAATATTTAGTTCTAGAGATACGACTTTATCGTTTGTTTCTTGGTTGATTGACCGATGAATGCATTGCTAAGAAAGTGAGTTTCTAATTGTCATAAACAGAGATGTATCGACATTACAGGGAATAGAGATGTGTTGAAGACAAACAAATCGTGAGGCCTACTGGTCTGACCTGGGGACCAGATATCTCGGGGAGCGCGAAAATCGGGCCGATCTGAAACTCGGCAACCATCCGAGACGAGCCAGTGCTCCGATGTGTCTTTTAGTTGGTTGGGGCATGTCGACATATACCCTTCTGGTATCACCATCCTGCATCTCCAGCGCAGGACCTGCTCCTAACATGTACATCTCTCAGTGGGAATAACCTTTCAAAGCAATATGCTGCTTATCTTGTGCTATGCGATATAAAGGAACAGAGAATAAGGGATGGAGAAGGAGGAATAGAGATAGAAGAAGATGGAGAAGTAATTGGACCAATATTGTGAATTGTTTACTAAGAGGATTACATTCTTACAAAAGAACCAGCAAGTTTGGTTTTCCTTTCAATCATCATGTATTTGCTGGCACCCAATTTTAAGAATTATCAAAGAATAGCGCACAGAAGAAACCCTTTCTTGTTCCGTTTGTTTCTAAAACATCCTTGATGATGGATGAGAAACGGTAAAGGAATATCAGTATGTTATCGAGTCCCTTTTAAATTGTTCTTTCTCAATGACTATCAACGATACTTCATCAAGGAAAGAAACAAAAATACCTTTGATACCTTGATAATGGTAGAGGAATGGTAAAAGAAAATCATCAGTTAGATATAATCATCAGGTTATTCTCAATGATTAGTTTTTCTTGTTACCAACTCTCTACATTCATCAAAGAATATTATCAATAAATCACCATCTTCAACGGTTCTTATATATTGTGAATGGTTTACTAAGGACCAGCAACTATCATTGTATTTTTCTTTTTCCTTTCAATCGTATCAAGAAATCACTCTTGACATCTAGTTTTTCAGTATCACTTCTTCGACATCAAAGTACCATTAAACGGAACCATGCTTTGTTTCTTCGATTGTTTTCCTTTACCATCGACAAAAATCTATCTCTGATTATTAGTGCTGCATTCATACTTCATGATCCTAATCAAAAATATATCCTTGATGATGGTAGATAAATATTACAAGAAAATCAGCACCATATTGTTTTTTCCCTTCACTTTTTCCATCTAACAAATAATGAACATTGTCAAAAAGCGTGTCTTTTTTTTCCATCAACAAGCAACCACTTTCAATGATGTTTCTTTCTTATACACTCTCTGTTTATAGTCAAGAAAATTTTGTTCATAATGGTAGGGAAATGGTAAAAGAAAATCAACAGCATATTGTTTTATTCCTTTTCTTTCTCTGCCCATCAATCATCATTAACGAAGATTGTCGAAAAGTGTGTTTTTCTTTTGCCATCTGTAAGGAACCATCTTTAATTTTGTCTCTTTCTCATAAACTCTTTGTTTATAATCAGGAAAATGTTGATGATGGTAGAGAAATGGTAAAAGAGTGATAAAAGAATTTTTAAACGGAATAATTAGGTCACAAAAAAGAGGAATCCCTAAGTGATGTTTGTCTTTTATCTTTCCTTTGCTGTCTTTAAATCATCAATCACTTGTTCTTGTTACTACCCCCCATTAATTATTCAAAACTACTATCAAAGAGGATATACTCTTCTCGATTATCAGAAACAATCAGAAATAACATTGAATGATTTATCTTTCGTTAACAATTCTTAAACATAATCTAGGAATTATGTTTGAGAAAGTTTTTCTGCTACCCCTTCTCAATCAGCAATGACAAAGATACAATAAAAATATTGCTCGTTTGTTTATTTTTCATTGATCACCAATAATACACTAACTTAAATGATCACACAAAACCATCTTTTATGATTTGTTTTTCTTTAATACTTTCCGAACATAATCTCAAAAGCATCATTAATAACGATGGAGGAATATTAAAAAGGACAATCAGCATCTCAAGGATAATATGATAGTGAGAGAAAAAACAAATAATAAATGATCTTTTCTTTATCTTAAAGTAAACTTTCATCAAAAAATCAAGAAATTTCCAAATTGTTTCCTGGGATGATTAAGGAAGCATTGGTTGTTTGATGTTATCCTTAATAAAAAACTGATGAAATGTCAAACGAATTCTTAAAGATGCTTAAAAGGAAAACAGCTATAAAAGGGAAGAGGAAAGGAGACAAAATCAAGTCACCATCTTTTAGAAGGTCTCTAGTGGAGGTGCACTCATCCAAACCTAAATAGATCATCCACATAGAAGAAAACCATTAAGAATTGTCAGTTTGCAAGTTGATCAAACTTTCAAGCATCTGATCGTAAGCCTGAAAAACATCTGATAGTAAGTTAATCATTCTTCTCATCAACCAATCCAACAAATCTTGATCGTTTTTCCTAAGAACATCTTCCAAGATTAATTCCCAAACAGTCTTACTGTAATCAAACCAATGAAACTATTTAAACTCACCCATGAACCTCTTCTCCGTCTTGGGATACTGCCCCGTTAGAGCCTCGATCAGCTCCTCATAATCAAAGACATTGTGGTTCTGCATACTCGGTAAAGGATACTCATCACTGAAGTCAATCTGCCTCTTCGGCCTCTTATCTCCAGAAAGCATTTTCTCATTCGATCTGTTTTTCGTCCCTGATAAACCCAATGCATCCATCATCGCATTTTCGTGATTCCGTTCAGCATTCAAACGTGCAAGTTTTTGAAGATTCAGAAGTTCCTGTGACATGTCCTGATCACCTAAGGATCTTCCATAACGCAAAAACGGTCTTTTGTTCAAGATAGGCCAAGCGTCGTTCTTTGATAACGCTGCAATGTTCCTCTTTTCTTCATTTTCTGTCTCTTCATAAGGAAGACCCCAAGATCCAAAAAAAGCTCGTTTTCCTCCTCTACCAGCTGGCATCGGTGGAAGAGCAAAATCCCTAGCTAGAGAGGCTACGTTCCTTTTACCACCATAATTTCTCATCAGTGAGGCTATGTTCCTTTTTTCGTAGGACAGCAGAGCATCTGTTAAAAAGTCACTGAAGTTTCTCTTACCACCTGGAAGGGCATAGTCCCTTGCTAAAGAAGCCACGTTTCTTTTGCCTGGAAACAGAAAATATTTTGTTAATAAGAAAAGGGTGTCGGATCAGAAATAAAACTTATTCTCTAACTTATATACCATGTGGGGGTAAATTGAAGTCCCTAGCCATCGAAGCAACATTTCGCTTTTCATGCCCATAATCCCTTGCTATCGCTTCAAAATCAATTTTTCCATTAGGAAGGGTATATTCTCTAGCAATAACGTGTACATTTCTTCGATCATTATCATGCAGAATTTTTAAAAGCATGTCCAAAGTTTGATGATCAAATTCTGATTCCTCACCATCCATACCACCTTCTCCACCCTCGCCATCATTTTGAACTTCAACTTCACCATCTTGACCTTGACCAGTAACTGGCAAATCGTTGTTTTTTGCAAGAATCGCTAAACTTCGCTTTATGTCTGAATCTTGATAAGAAGCAGCAGGACTTTCAAGTATTTTTTGGGCTCGGGCGACTGCACTTAGGTGTCCTCGCATTGCTGGATTCCTAAATAGTTCCAGATAAACAACAGCCGGCAGACAAATTTCACCATCTTCACCATCTTCCTGATTCATGGCTCTCCAATTGGCGATGTCATCCCGATTTTTTGCGTCTTGGATAATGCGGGCTGTTCGGGAATATGCTGCCAAATTTGAACTTACTTCTGGAATGCGCAGGAGGGCGAGAAATGTCTTTTTTGGAAGGCAACCACTACTTGTCTCGTCATCCTGGCATGTTACCTGAAAAAAATGAAAAGTTTAGTTAAAATATTTAGTTACTGATTGTAAGATATTAGGTATACAAAAATTCAGTAATAAATCATTTCAAACCGAAAGATTGTTCAAAACATTCAAAAACTAAAACTGTTACTGTTTAAAGTTTCAAAATTTCAAAGTAAAACGTCAAAATGTTTCAAGGAAGAAGTTCAATGAAATGAAAGAAATGTTCACCTGTAGAAGCTAGAAACATTCGAAATTTAAATATTTGAAATTGAAGCGTTCAAAATTGAAGTACTTGAAATTCCAACCACTGAAAACCGAAAATCGAAAGTTCAACCGTTTTAAGTGTGAAGCTTTCAGAAATTGAAAATTTGAAATAGATACATTGAAACTTTAAAGATATTTAATTTGAAAATTTTTAATTTAAAACCATCAAAGTTGAATGAACTGAAATTGCAAGAGCTTGAGAATGAACGATTCAAATTTGAAAACGTTTAATTAGAGACATTCTATATTAAACGATGTCTAAAGTCATCGAAATTATCAAATCAAAACTACTGAAATTGACATTTTTCGGTTTCAAATCTTAAAAATTCAACAATTTTTACTTTGATGCATGCAAAATTTTAAAAATGGCTAAAATTCAATGATTTTTAAACTGATTTCATGATATTTGATATTTAAGAATTACTAATGTAAATGTCTTGGGGAAATTTTAAAATAATTTTGAAAATTGAAAGATTGAAATATGTAACATATTAAATTGAACGCTTACGATATTGAATAATTTCAAGTCAAAAGTAATTTAAGCTGTTTCAATCAACAAAATTTTTTAAAAAATCAAAATTAAAGGCGTCCGATCATTCAAGACTGTATAATTAAAAAGTTTAAACGTTGAAAATAAAAAAAAATTAACGAAAAGCATAAAAAGATGTGCAATATAAAATGCACAGAATGGAGCAATCTTAATTTTATGTAAAAAATTGAACAATTTCAAACTTGGTGGTGTCAAAAAATGAATGATTTTCATTTAGATCAATTATAATGTCAAATGAATAATTGAATAAAAACGTCTATCAATAAGTTGTACAATTTTTAGCTAAGGAATTTGAAGATTAATTTCAAATTAATATTACTATGTGAATATTATTCGAAACTCATAATCTTCATATAAGAGAAAGAAAATTGTACACGAAATGTTTAATTTGATTGTTTAATCAGATATCAAATTAAAATATATCCTTGAATTTAAATTACTATAAAATATAATAAATAATGATCATAAATCAAACTGAGTATTTAAATAGCAACATTGGCTTTCATGCAATTTCAATTTTAATCGGCAACTTGTTTAATTTTGAATGTTTACAGTTTAAAATCATGAAATTTCGAACATCTTTCTGAAATAGGTCCATCTTAAAAATTTGCAATTGCAGATTCTTCAATGTTGAATGTGTATAATTTGAAATTATGTAATTTTGAATATTTTTTTTCATTAGTTCTTTTTTGAAGATTGACAATCGGAAACTCTTGAATATTAAAGATATATAAATGAAAATTCTAAAATTTTGCCTTTTTTTGAAAATTAAAACTCAAGAAGTTTTAATTCTAAATCTTCCACACTGAAGACATTTTAAATGTGATTTTAATTTTTACCACAATAATTTTGAATATTTCAAACTGAAATTTTTTTAACTTCAACAATTGAAATTTATAATTTCTCAATTTTTTATGATTTTTAACTGAAGATTCATTAATTCAAGATGTTTACAGTTTGAAATTATGTAATTTTGAACGTTTTTTTTGGGGGGGGGGGGGAATATTTAGGTCAATTTTTCAGATTTACAATGGAAACTTCTTCAATTTTAAATATTTTCAATTGAAGACTCCTTAATGGCTAGTGTGTAAAATAGAAAACGATGCAATTTTGAATTCTCAATTATAAAGATTTTAAATTGAAAATTATTTAATTCTAAAGATTGAAAATTTAAATTTACCTAATTTTTTGGATTTTCAATTAAATTTTATTGTTCAATTTTCAAAATTACAGTTGAAGATTCAATAATTTGTGAAAAAATTTTGAATGCTTTTGAGAATAGTTAAATTTTAATGATTTCAAATTTCAAATTTTTAAATTTTGAAAATTTAAAATTGAAATTTATTCAATTTTATAGATCTGCAATTTGAAATTTTTCAATTTTTAAGATTGGCAATTGAAAGTTCATTAATTTGGAATGTTTATAGTTTAAAATGATGTAATTTTAAAAGCGTCTTTTAGAATAGTTCAATTTTTCTATTTTGATGACTTCAAATTTAAAATTATTAAATTTTGAAAATTTTAAATTTTAAATGTTAAATTATTGAATTTTATAGATTTGCAACAAAAATTTTTCAATTTTGAATGTTTTTTTTTTAAATACTTCAGTTTGGAAAATTCAGAATTGGAAACTTTCGAATTTTAGAGAGATATAATTAAAAATTCTTAACTTTTGCTAATTTTGAAGATCAAAAATCAAGACTTTTCAATTCTAAGTCTTCCAAATTGAAGAAATTTCATATGTAAATCATCAAAATCACAAGGTATGTAATTTTGAACGTTTTTTTCAATAGTTCAATTTTGAATATTTACAATTGAAAATTCTTCAATTTTGACAATTTGCAGTTTAAAATTCATCAATTTGGATGATTTTCAATTGAAGATTCATTAATTTGAAATGTTTACAGTTTATAATGATGTAATTTTGAACATTATTTTGGAATATATAGTTCAATTTTGAAGATTTACAATGGAAAATTCTTCAATTTTGAATATTTGCAATTGATGACTCTTCAATTTTTAATGTGTATAATAGAAAATGATTAGATTTTGAATGCCTTTTTTTGAAATATATCAATTTTGAAGATTTAAAATCGGAAAAGATCCAATTTTATAGATTTGCAATTGTAAATTCTTCATATGTGAACAGTAAAAATGACAGCGTTGAATTATGTTTTGGAAATTCTTATAATTTTTTACATATGCAACATATGTTTTCGAGAATAAGAACAGAAACTTTGCAGGAACCTCAAGTTACTTCAATCAGTAACTGGAAATGTAACAAGTAACTACTTTCAGTCGAAAAAAAATTACTGTTATGTCGATCTACCATGATGAGAATTTGATTTTTCAATTGAAACTAAAGAATTTTCATTCAATCGAAACAAGTTCAAGTGGAAACAGAATTTTATAAGATATCAAACTGTTCTATACTAATAAACTGTCACATTGACACATGAAAAAAAATCGTGAGACAAAAAACACGCGAAAAGCGAGCGGAAACATGGGAGTTTTAATGAAGACAAACTGAATGAATGAATTTGAGGATTATTTTAATTAAGGTAAAGGCCCCAGTTCGTAACCCCCGACCAGTTCGTAACCCAGCAAGCGTATAAGTTGATTTTTTATATAATACAATAGAAACAATAGAATACAAAAGAAAAGAAATGTTTCAGAAAATTTTGAATTTCAGTGCGGAAGAAATATTTCAGCTTTCCTACTTTGGGCTATAAATCTCTTTCACGTTGGAAATTAATTATTTTTTTCTGAAAGCGTTCCTTAGATTTACCCAATTACGACTTCCACTTCTAAAAGATTTACAATATTCTAAGACCAACGAAAATGTTTTAGAGGACGTTGAATTTTCAACAAAAAAGGATAAATGTTCAACCAAAACAGACATATCTTCAACAAAATACATGAATTTCCAAATAAAAAAGAGAAATATCCAACCAAATAGTTGCATCTTTAAATAAGCAATATAAATTTTCAACCAAAAATTCGATCAGTAACTGGAAATGTAACAAGTTACAATTTTCAGTCAAATAAAGATTATTGTTTTGTTGATCTACCATGATGAGAATTTGATTTTTCAATTGAAACTAAAGAATTTTCATTCAATCGAAACAACTTTAAGTAGAAACAGAATTTCATAAAATTTCAAACTGTTCTACACTATTAAACTGTCACATTGACACAAGAAAAAAAATCGCGAGACAAAAAACACGCGAAAAGCGAGCGGAAACATGGGAGTTTTAATGAAGACAAACTGAATGAATGAGTTTGAGGATTATTTTAATTAAGGTAAAGGCCCCAGTTCGTAACCCCCGACCAGTTCGTAACCCAGCAAGCGTATAAG
>JAUMHM010000078.1:32917419-32949276 GCA_032362435.1 Melikaiella ostensackeni | reverse complement strand
TATGCAACTTTCAAGTTTTAGAATTGAAAAATCTGTAATTTTGATGACTTGCATGACTTGCAATTGAAGAGTTTTTAATTTGAAAATCTACAATTAAAAATCATGCAAGTTTCAAGTTTTAAAATTAAAAATTTTAATTTATATGACTTGCATTTAAAGTTTTTCCAATTTGTAGATTTAGAATTAAAAATCCTTGACTTTTGATCTTCAAATTCAGCAAAGTTCAAACATTTTTATTTACACGCCCTCAAAATACAAGAGTTTTCAATTGTAAATCTACGAAATCGAACTATTCAAAACAAAAAAAAAACAGTCATAAATGCATCATTTTTAATTGTACAGTTATACACATTCAACGTTGAAGAATTTCTAATTGCAAATCTTCAAAACGGACCTATTTTAAAAAGATGTTCAAATTTCATGATAATAAACTATAAACATTCAAAATCAAATAAGTCGCCGATTGAAATAAAAATTATGTGAAAGCCGATGTAGCTATTTTAATATTTATTTTAATTTATAATTATTATTCAATATATTGTATAGTACTTCAAATTTAAGCATATATTTTAATTTCATAATTATATAATTAAAATAAGACTGTGAAGGCTCAGGAGGTTTTAATGGTAAAAAATAGAGAGAAGTTTCTATCGGATATCACTTTTTAGTTCATTTTTTTCGAAACAGTGATAAATTAAGAAATTTACAATTTCTGATTATAGAAATTGTGACTCTCTTTTAAAGGTTGAAGGGAGGTTTACAGCTCATGCGAAAGCTTAGGAGGTTTTAATGGTAAAAAATAGAGAGAAGTTTTTATCGGATATCACTTTTTAGGTTTTTTTTCTAAAAAGTGATAAATTAAAAAATGTTAATTAAAATATATTCTACAAAATGGAACTTATAGAGATACTAGAGGCTTGTGGCATTTTTTTCATTAAGAAAAGTTAAGAAATTGAAAAATACAGATTTCTCTGCCCCTTTCTTAGTCCCCTTTCCCATTTAGTAATTGAAAAATACAGAGTTGTCTCTGTTCTCTTTCACAGGCCCCTTTTCCCATGAAGAAATAGAAAAATATAGAATTTTCTCGGCATCCTTTCCTATTTAAAAACTGAAAAATACGGGATCTCCTTTGTCCCCTTTCTCATTAAAAAAAAATTGGAAAAAATTTGTTAAGATTGTGAAGATGAATTTAGTGGATGAATTTAGTGGCCCTACTGATAAGCAAAATTCACAGAAAAACACAAAAAGCTATACTAGGATGCCATTTTTTTTTTGTTATGAAAAGTGAAGAAATTGAAGAATATAGAGTTCTCTCTGTCCCCTTTCTCAGTCTTCTTTCCCATTCGAAAGAAGATTTGGAAAAGAAGTTTGGAAAAATTAAGAAAAAATTCTGTTGAATATGATTTTTTTATAATTAAATATAAAGTTAAACTTAAAGGGATATTGCATGACCCATTGTAAATATTCCTGGTGGCCCTGATGTTAATAATATCAAGATTTTTTATTATGAAAAGTGCAGAAATTGGAAAATACAGTATTCTCTGTCCCCTTTCTCAGTCGATTTTCTCACACACAAAAAACTGGAAATATTTTTGGGAAAATTGAGAAAAACTTCTGTTGAATATAATTTTTTTCTTTATAGTTAAATTAAAAGTTACATTTCTAGAGATATATTATGACCCATTTCGACAATTTTTGATTATCCTGATGCTAAGAAAAAAAACATAAAAAGCTATACCAGGATATTAAATTTTTTTATTATGAAAAGTGAAGAAATTGAAAAATACAGTTTCCTCTGTCTCCTTTCTGTCAAAAAAAGTTTGGAAGAAATTTTTGAAAAATTGAGAAAAACTTCTGTTGAATATAATTTTATTCTTTATAGTTAAATCAAAAGTTACTTTTGTAGAGATATTATTATATTTTTTATTATGAAAAGCGCAAAAATTGGAAAATACAGTTTTCTCTGTCCCCTTTTTTAGTCGATTTTCTCACACACAAAAAATTGGAAATAGTTTTGGGAAAATTGAGAAAAACTTTTGTTGAATATAATTTTTTTCTTTATAGTTAAATTAAAAGTTACATTTGTAGAGATATTATATGACCCATTGTAAAAATTCTTGTTTGTCTTGATGCTAAGAAAAGTACACACAAAAAATACAAAAAGTTATACTAGGATATATATATATTTTTTATTATGAAAAGTGAAGAAATCGCAAATACAGGGTTTTCTCTGTTCCCTTTCACTGTGTCCTTTCAAATGGAGAAATTGAAAAATATAGATTTTTCTTTAACCCCTTCATCAGTACCCTTTTCCATTTAAAAAGAAATTGGAAAAAAAGTTTGAAAAAATTGAGGAAAAATTCTGTTCAATATAATTTTTTTCAATTAAAATAAAAGTTAAATTTATAGATATTTCATGAACCATTTTAAAGTTTCTTAGTGGTCCTGATGCTAAAAAAAGACACATAAAAGCACAAATAGCTCTACTAGAAAATAATATTTTTTATCATGAAGAGTGAAGAAATTGAAAAAGTTTTCTCTGTCTCCTTTCCCAGAAGAAATTTAAAAAATGCAGATTTTCCTCTGCCCCCTTCCTTAGTTCCTTTTTCTATTCACAAAAAAAAATTGGAAAAAACTTTCGTATAATTGAGAAAAAATTCTGTCGAATACAATTTTTTTTATAATTAAATTGGAAGTTAAATTTGTAGAGATATTTTATCACCCATTTTCAAAATTCGTGGTAGTTCTGATGGTAAAAAAATACACAAAAAAATACAAAAACCTATCACCATCAAATATATCATATCATTACAAAGATATCATTTTTTTATCATGGAGAGTAAAGAGATTGAAAAAGTTTCCTCTGTACCCTTTCTCAGTCTTCTTTTCCATGATGAAAGTAAAAACTACAGATTCCCCTCTGTCCCCTTCTCAGCCCCCTTTTCTATTAGAAAAAATTGGAAAAAAGTTTGGAATAATTCAGAAAAAATTCTGTTGAATATAACTTTTTTTATGTAGTTAAATTGGAAGTTAAATTTATAATGATATTTTATAAAACATTGCAAACATTCTTGGAGAGCCTGATGTTAAAAAAAAACAAAAAAACAAGAAAGCCATACTAGAATATTATTTTCTTTTATTATGAAAAGTGAAGAAATTGGAAAATACGGCGTTTCCTCTGTTCCTTTCCCATTCAAAAAAAAAATTGGAAAAAAGTTTAGGAAAATTGAGAAAAAATTCTGTTTAATATAATTTTTTTATATTTACGTAGAAAATTTAATTTCTAGAGATATTTTATGACCCATTTCGACAATTTTTGATTATCCTGATGCTTAAAAAAATACACAAAAAACAGAAATAGCTATACTAGGATTTCACTTTTTTTTATTATGAAAAGTGAAGAAATTGAAAAAGTTTCTTCTGTCCCCTTTCCCATTAAAAAAAAATGGAAAAAAGTGTGGAAAAATTGAGAAAAATATTTGTTTGGTATATTTTTTTCCCCTTTATTTGAAAATTCAAAATTTAGAGCTTTCTCGCAATCTGAAAATCCATTTTATTCTTCCTTTTTTAATTTTAAAAATAAAATTAAGAAAAGGTTAAAATTGGAAGTTCGAATTTTGAGTACTGGAATATTTTTTTGTAAAATTGAAGTTTCAGCTGTATAGAGCTTCATTTTAGCCTCTAGTTTGTATACATTTTGTTATTCCACATACATTTCCAGCTACATATATTAAATTGTTGATGGTCAGGGAGTCGAGAAACTTTCGATAGTTCTTAGAAAAAAGCGAAAATTCAAGTTTTTATCATTTTTTGCAACTTAAAATTAATTTTGGAAACATAAGGAATTTTATGACAGTGTCTACACTATACAGTTACGAATATAGTTACAGTATACAACTTTTGCTACATATCTCGGCCTTAGAAATATTGTTTTTCTCATAGAATAATGAGAATTGTGCGATTTGTCGTTATTTTCATGTGTAGCATCGATGCGGGTGAGAAAGGATTGTTTAAAAATCAAACTTCAGGGGAGTCATTTTCAACTCAATCAACAACTTTTCCACCCCCTTCCGAATATAAACTAAAAAAAAATTTCACTACGCCCTACTGTTCAGTAACTAAAACATCAAAGCACATTATTCAACAGCATTTGTCAAAATATTCCTAAATTAAAAAAAAAACTTCTCGAACAAAGAGTTTTGAGAAGGATGATAGAAGGATGTGAAATAAAGAATGCTTATTAATTATTGACTCTCTATAATAAATCTGCTATTTACAATATAATATAAATTCTCATCTTTCTATAATCTATAATTTATAATTATATCCGATGCTAGAATATTCCACCGATGCTACGATGATAATTAAGTTGAGCATGTTGCGCGTATTCATAGCTTTGATCGTACCATTCCGTGGAAGGTGTATTTGCACTACTGGAAACTTGAGCACCATGACTTGCGTGGGAAGCCAGTTGGTGAGTGGCATGTGATGAAGGATACTCGCCACCTTGGAAGTGGTTGAATTGACTCCATCCAAGTTGAGCTCTGGACCAGTCGGTATTGCCTACAACAAATTAATAAATAACAATCAAAATGAGTACACAGTTTAAAGACAATTGAATTCATAATCCTAACAAATAACAATCAGTTTTCGCCTCAGGTATTTGGTTACACACGAACAATTTGTTTGAATTAACTACAATAATCTTCAAATTCACTCATTCAGTTTATCCACATTGAAACTTCTATGTTTCAGCTCGCTTTTCGCGTATTTTTGTCTTGTGATTTTTTTCTGACAGATTGACATCTAATACGTACGTCAATTTGACATTAGATTGAGGTGGTTACAAATGTCGGTTTGGAGTGTGCAATATCAGAAGGTACGGGGTGTGGTTATTAAATAACCGGACTGATGCTCTAAAAATTTTGTTCGATAACTTGCAAAAAAGTGCTAGTTTTTTCATCTGTTTTCTGTGTAAAAAGTGACCGATTTGTTGTCGATGACGTGGCGCATGCTCAGTGTCGACCTTTTCGGGCAACGGTGAAAAAAGTAGACGGACGCAGTGAAACAACTGTACGAACCCTGTGGCCTGCTTTAGTGAGCGAAGGTGAACTCACAACTATTGCGTTGTATCTAATTCCACCATTCCTAACTTTCCTGACCAAACATTGCGACCAAGTTACTGTTACGGACGTATTATTGCCATGGTTTAGATAATTGCCATTGTTATTGTTGCGTCAATCGACAAAAAATCGCCTCCTTTCTAAACAAAAAACAGGTAAAAAAAACTAGTACTTCTTAAACGAATTATAGAAAAAGTATCGTGTCCCACATGTTAAAAAAGCGACGATTTAAAACTCGTGTTTAAAACCCTTGTTCCGCTCGGGTGGCTAACTTCACACTCTTCTTAAATCTCTCACTTCTCCAACTTGTAGCACAATGTACTATTATTTACCAAATTATTCAACGAAGGTGTTATCCCCTTCAATGTAGTCCCCTTTCCGAACCCTACACTGCTCCATACGCATCTTCCATTGTTTGAAGCAATACTGCGCGTCCTTTTCTGAGAGGTCTTTCATGAGCCGCGCCGCTTTTTCCGACACAGCAACCACCGACTCGAATCTGGTTCCTTTTAGCTCAGACTTGATCTTCGGCAACAGAAGAAAATCACTTGGCGCTAGGTCAGGTGAGTTCGGTGGGTGCTCCAATATGGGAATCTTGTTCTTCGCCAAAAACCTCTGTACTGACAGCGCCTTGTGTGCTGGCGCGTTGTTCTGGTGAGGATTCCACGAGTCGTTCTTTCACATTTGAGCTATTATTTTTCTTACGCGTGTGAATTTTCATTTGAAATTTGTCTAACAGTTTCTTTATTGATGTTCACTAAGTTAGCAATTGCTCGAATGTTCAGGCATCGATTTGTTCGGATTTGTTCGGATTTTCTAAGTTTCACAAGAAACTTCACATTGACGCGCTGCTTTACTATGATACTCAACATAATTCCAGCGGAGCTCAGGTAGATGGTTAACTTCGAACAAAGGTTACTGTCGTACTGAGGGTCGTACAAACTTGGAATTCGGGAAGAACACAGATCAATATCAGACCCTGTTTGTTGTTGCTGATACCTCACGCATGCGGCAAAAATATCAGTCCAGTTATTTAATAGCCATACCTCGTTTTAACGAGTACATCCGATTTAATTTTCATTTTTTTGGTTTGGAGTTTGACATTGGAAATAGCCAAATTTTTAGGTATGTTTAACTTTTTACTATCAAATATTATTAAATTGTTTTGAAAATTTTATATTGAAAAAATTATCGAAAAAGGACCTGAAGGATTCTGAGACACCTTTTTTTATTTTGCAGAATTTTAAGAAGAAAATTAGGAGTGATCGGAAATATTTTAAAAGGTATTTAGAAGGTTTAGAAGTTTTGAAAAGGTTCAAAAATAATTTAAAACTTGAAAAGATTTCCAACATTTTGAAACAAAATGTAGATTTTTGAAGATTTCCAAAAAAATCTTTTTAAGAATTTTGAAAGATTTCAAAAGAATAACAAATTTTTCTTAAGATCCCTGGGAAAATTCCAAATTATTTATTATTTTGAAAAATGAATATTAATAGAAAATTGTAAACGATGCGAAAACATTTGAAAAGATTTGCAAAATTGTGAAAAAAGAATCTGGAATATTTTAAGTGACTTTTTTAATTCTGCAGAATTTTTTTTAAATGTTGGGAAAAATTTGAATAATTATCAAAGATATTCAGAAGAGTTAGCAATTTTAAAAAGGTTCAAAGTTAATTTAAAACTTAAAGAGATTTTAAACAATTTGAAACAAAATGTAGATTTTTAAAGATTTCAAAATTAAAGAAGCTTTTCAAGAATTTTGAAAGGTTTCAAGAGAATAAAAAAGTGTTCTTAGGATTCGAAGAATTAATTTTAAGACAATTTTTATTAGAATCTCCAAGGATTTGAAATGACTTTCTAAAATGTTGAAAAAGAATTAACAAGTTTATAAAAAAAAATTCAATTTTGCAACAATACAAAATTTTTGAAAAAATTGGAGCAAGTTTTATAGATATTTAGAAGTTATGAAAAGATCATAAGTTAATTTGAAACTTGAAAAGATTTCAAACAATTTGAAACAAAATGTAGATTTTTAAAGATTTTGAAATGAAAGAAGCTTTTTGAGAATTTTGAAAGATCTCAAGAGAATAAAAGAAATTTCTTAGGATTCCTAGGACGATTTGAAATAATTTCTGATTTTGAAGAATTGATTTTAAGAGAATATTTTTAGAAGTTCAAAAGATTTCAAATGATTTTCCAAAATGTCGAAAAAGAATGAACCAGATTATAAGGAAAAAATGTTCAATTTCGCAACAATACAAAATTTTCGACAAAATTCGAGTTAGTTTAAGAGATATTTAGAAGTTTTGAAGAGATTAAAAAATAATTCAAAACTTGAAAAGATTTCAAACAATTTAAAACAAAATGTCTATTTTAAAAGATTATGGAAAAGGGAAGTTTTTTAAGAATTTTGAAAGGTTCCAAGAGAATAAAAAAATTTTCTTAAGATTCCTAGGACAATTTAAAATGATTTTTGATCTTCAAAAAATAATTGTAGAAAAATCATTGTACATTGTACATCAAATCACACATTTCTGGGAAAAATTGAAATTATTTTTCATTTTGAAAAATTAATTTTAAGCGAAAATTGAAAAAGATTTCGAAAAACATTTCAAATTTATTTCTAAGATGTCGAAAAAAAATGTAGAAGATCTACATTTTGTTTCGATTTTTTGAAATTTTTTGAAATTTCAAATTATTTTTAAATTTTTTCAAAACTTCGAAATATCTCTTAAGCTTACTCGAATTTTTTCAAAAATTTGTAATGTTGCCAAATTGAAAAATTTTCCTTTGAAATCCTTCTACATTCTTTTTCGATGTTTTAGACATTCATTTGAACTGTTTTGAAATCTTTTTCGATTTTTCTGTTGAAATTCATTCTTTAATATAAAAATTGTAATTCTTCAAAATATTCGAATTATTGAATTATTAAATGAAAATTTAACTTCTTAAAGCGTACACCAACGAAATTTGAAGCCTTGAAGACAATTCAAAATAGTGCTCCTTTCTGTCATGAAATTAATCCTTTCTATTAAAAAATCTTTTTACGTCTTATGATTTGATTTTTATCAGAAAAGGAACTTACTGTCTTTTTTAATATCAAGTAGGTAATATTCTTTTTCATACGGACATTAAATTAATTTTAGCACATTATTCATTAAAATTTTATATACTTTTATAATTTCTCTTAAAAATGACATGATGGATTAAATGAAATTTTGTAATCTGAAACTGTAATCATTTCAGACTCTATTAAAATTTTTATCAATTAAAATTTAAATCAAAAGGTAATAAATATCAAATCATTATTTTTTTCTAGGAGGAACAACTTATCTTGCAATTCCCGGCATGTGTGCTATAAATCGAGTAGTAACGGAAAGAAGAATGCCATTTTCCTCTGTACTGCATGGAACTAAAATGCCTCCACTATATTAATAACTATAAAAAATTTAATTGAGTAAAAATCATTGTTGTATAAAAGTATTATTTTTAATAAGGTACTATATTCTTTTAACACTTAATTTAATTTTATTATATAAAGTTTGTTTAATTGTTAGTATCTAATAATATTGACCATAGGAATTAGTTTTGCTGGTTAAGATAATAATAACTGATATAACTTATGAGATTTATAGACCGGCAATTTTAGAAACACTTCTTGGCTAGATAAACTCCCTTTTGGCTTAGACCTTAAAGGAAATTGTGCAAAAATTATCTCCGGTGTTTCAGATCTGAAGCTTAGAACATTATTGTGCTGAATGTCTAAATAAAAAGGAAGCATGCTGAAGAAAATTCGAATTGAAAGTATTTGTAACACGTACACAAGCACACAGGAAGGTATAGACATTGCTGAACATTTTATTAACTATTAATGTTTTTTATTTGGTGTATCAGTTATATCGCCTATAATATTTTTCAAACTCACAACATGGGCTCGCAACTTTTTTTGTAATATTGCTAAGCAATATTAATCGGGAGATGGCATATATATCAGCAATAATGCATAACAATTCTGATATTAGTGCCATACAACATTGAAGCAACATTGCAACAACCTCACAAACTCACAACATGGGCCCACAACATTTTTGCAATATTGCCAAGCAATATTGATCGACAGATGGCATATATATTGCAGCAATAATGCACAATAATTCTGATATTAGGGCCATACAACATTGAAGCAACATTACAACAACCTTGCATCAACATTGTATCAATATTGCGTGCTCTTGTGGAATCTTTTAAAATATTCATTCCCAATTAAAAATCCATCAGTCAACTTACCACTATTATGAGAAAGAGTCGTAGGTGCCCCATGAGCAGCAGGTGGTTGTATTCCAGGAACTTGGCCCAGTTGCATCCCACTTGTGTGTCCAGACAAAGATCCTAGGTGTCCTGAGAGAGCCACGTGACTGTGCAAAGCACTACTCATAGATGTAGGTACTTGAGCCATGGAGGAGGCCATTTGAGCCACTGAGCTAGAAACTTGGTGGAGACTCGTTGGCACCTGGTGAAGAGTTGTTGAGCCTTGGTGAAGTGACGTTGGCACCTGGGGAATCCCTCCAGGAATTTGGGGCACTTGTGGAATTTGGCCCAAATCGTGACCTGCTGTGTATTGACAAGTTGTCAGGGGCAGGCTGCTCACTGAATGGGCGATACTTCCTGCGTGTTTCCGAAGTCTCGCTCTGCGATTGCTGAACCAGACCTGAAAAATAAATCGTTTACTTAATTAACTAAATAATGTTGTCCTCGGAATCACTAATCCGACTGCCGACCATGCCCAAAGTTGTTTAATCACGCAGATCGCCACATCATCTTTTATCCTTTATTTACTCTGAATTTTTTTCTTTTCTTTTGCATATGTTCTTTATTTTATTTTATTCAATTTTTTTCGAACAGGGAAGATGTACAGTTAAAATGAATCCCCAAAAATTAATGTCGGGAAAATTAAACTTACTTGTATTCTAGCTTCCGTAAGGCCAGTTCTTTGTGCAAGTTCTTCCCTAGCATAAACATCGGGATACTGAGCTCGTTGAAATGCAGATTCCAGTTGCTCCAGTTGTTCTCCAGTGAATGTTGTTCTGCTTCTTCTTTGCTTCCTTTTTAGCGGAATTCCAGGTTCACTCTCTGTTTCCGAATCATCACCACATCGACCTGAAATTAAAAAAAAAAAAGAAGTCTGATTGTAATTTAATTTTATATCAAATCTACTTGTAACCTTCTCTTAATCTTTCTTTTTCAGTATCCAAAATCTTCAATATTATTTCCTGAAATAAGCTATTGTACACACTGGCAATTGACCAAGAATCGACCATCGATTGTACATCTGAAATCTATACTCGAGCATGAAATTAAATTCCATTTTGGAGAGCATTAAGACGAGAATAGAAAAGATTGTGCGGAAGCTGGGCCAGGATTCGAACAACTGTCCAGTTCTGATCCTTGTGACAGGACAATAGGATCCCACAACTGACGAAGATAGGATAATACCAGGGACAGAAGATGACAATGGGCTAAAGTCGACTTAGTGCAAATATTTGTAAACGCGATACGCTGACCAGTTCTTCCCTTCTTCTATCTCTATTTCTTCTTTCAGAATTAAGATTCTCATTTCTTCCTCGGCTTCATATAATAAAAAAAGCAGAATAAAGGAAAAGGGCCTCGTGGTTTTTGGCACATTTATCGCAGAGCCTCTCGACTAAGTGAACATCAATGAGTATGGGATATTTTAGAGACAGCTGACTGACTCTTTAAGTGATCGCTAATAGAAAAAAGACTCGGTACTCAAATCTTAAATGCACACCGTTTGAAGAAAAAATCTTTGTGTATCTTTTCACCTTTTGATGAACACAAAACTTAAAGAAAAATAGTAGATATGTATGTTTATTCCAAGATTCCTTCTTACTGACATTACCGACATCCCATGTAGAAATCGGCACAACTTTAGACCAGTTTATAATTGGGCGTCAATTTGGGCCCATCTGGGCAAACTAGTTGAGAAAAATAAAAATCAGTTAACAAATAATTTTGATCAATTATTTTTTTTTCTAATTGTTTGCAATTGAAGCAGGAGTTAAAGAAACATTTTGAGGAAACGCGAGGGCTGATCACGTTAGAAAGTTATTTTAATTAATAATGATAATTATAATGATAATAATAATAATAATAATAAGTAATAGTTAAGTATAGAAATATAGTCATTATTCCGAGGATGGAAATTATACCAAGCTGGATTCAGATTTAACAAATGCTCCAAATGTAGAAGCAGGTAATAAATAATTACACATTAAAATCAGTGATCTCAAAAATGCATGGAAATGTGAGGAAGGCACTTTAAATACTAAAATACAAACATTATGTTTTAGTTAACACTGACAAAAAAAGATTGAATATTTTAATGTTTCAAAATGCCCGCCAAACTTCTATTGGCTGCTCCAGTCTAAACGCAATGCGCAAACTGCGATGCGCAAACCTATCTTACTCGCTACGATTCTATAATCAATCAGCTGTCAGCAACCGCACGCGCGATTTTACAAGGTGCGTCCACTCTAAATGGGGAAAATGAGGCCGTGTTTAGTGTTGTCTATTCCCGATAGGTGGCGCATGAACTTGAAAAATATGCAAAAATGGTTGCGGACTTGCAGGGGCCAGCGGACTTGTCAACTTGGCGCGTTTTAGCCCGTAGTAGTACGCCAGGACATTTTAAGATTTTAAGTGTATTTAATATTAAAGAATGGTGTTATTTAAAATTTTTCGCCAGTGAAGACATAAATTGTGCCGTTAACCATTTTATTGTGATACAAGTTTCGCGATACACCTTTCAAGAGGTTTAAACATCATTCATAACCTCAAAATGTGTTGGGTAAGACAAAACTTGTATTGCAATTCAAAACGTTTCTAGTACAAAGAAAGTCAACTTAAGCAAACACATTCAAACAATAATTTTTTAAAATATAAATTATTCTAGAAACAAAACAAATTATGCTTAAATCAAGAAAAAAAATTTTGTTAAGCGGTGGGATGGAAAGGGTCTGATTAGTGCAGTTCAGTTAGTTTTATTTCCCCTAGTTGTCGCATTGTTCTTATGTAGTCTGCGCCACCTCGCTCTAAATACTAAAAAAAAACACAAGTGAACGCACTATGCGATTTTATGCTTCGCTTGTGAAATTTTGTGTCAATCGGATAGTTTGAGAAATAAAAAGTAGGTACAGTTTACTATTCAATAATATGTATATCATTTCAGAAATAATTTTTTACGTACGTTAACATTAAATTTTGTTTCTTCAATATGGACGTGAATGCGAATTTCAAAGATGAAGATATGGATGACCAAATTCCTTTAGGGCCTTAAGTGAATTACACATTGAAGGAAGATGGAAATGTTTACTAGAATTCACCATATGAAAAAACCTCATTTTGACATAAAAATCCTCATCATTTCAGATTCAGGTCATTTGTGGAAAAGAACGAAAACATACGAGTTTTCCCGGAGCCTATGAAAGGATATACTACGTATTACACATACGACGTGTGGCTATTATATAAGCGAACTGATTTTTTTTGCGGCTTGCTTGGGGCCTCGGCAACAACAAACAGGGCCTGATACTGATATTTGTTCTCCCCCCTCCCTATCCTAGAAATTTTAAGGTTGTATGGCCCTCTGTACGACAGTAACCTTTGCTTGAAGTTGACCGTCTACCTGAGCTTCGTCGAAATTATGGTAAGTGTGAAAGTAGAACAGCGCATCAACGTGAAGTTTCTTGTGTAACTTGGGAAATCCACTACAAAAACGTATAATTTGTTAAACAAATTTTATAATGATGAGTGTCTATCTCGTAGTTAAGATTTCGATCGGTTTAAGAAAATGTAAAGAGGGAAGGGAAGTGGTTGAAGATGATCCGCATCCCGGTCGTCTTCGCACACCGAAAACCGACGGTATCATGGAAAAAGTGAGTAAAATTATTCGAACAAATCGATGCCTGATCGTTCGAGCAATTGCCGACTTAGTGAACATCAATAATGAAAATGTTAGACAAATTTTAAAAGAAAATTCACAAGCGTAAGAAAAAAAAAAGACCTGAAATGTGGAAGAACGGCCAGAACGGCCCGTGGATTCTTCACCAGGACAACGCGCACCTACCGTACTCACCTGACCTAGCTCCATGTGATTTTTTTCTGTTCCCGAAGATCAAGTCTGAGCTAAAAAGGAACCGAATTCGAGTCGGTGGATGTTGTAAAAAAAAGCGGCGCGGCTTATGAAAGATTTCTCAGAAAAGAACCTTAGTCGGACCCCAGTCGACTTTTCCACACGGGATCAAGAGTCTTGGGGGGTTTATGTCCGTGCTAAAATAGGTTCGTGACCGTGCTAGAAACCGTATTTCAATGTCGGTAAGTAGGTATCTTCTTTTTCTGTTTCAATTAGTTTTCTACTTTTCTCATTAGAAAATGAACTATAAAAAATTCATTTCCCGCAACTTGTGTGGCATAAAAGGGTGCTGAAGGCGCGATAATGTCTTCTCGGTTATGCGTGGAGGAAAATGAGCTTTCTTTTTCGAAATTACTGCATGGCGTATGGTCGAGGGTTTGGATCGTTAAAATACATCAATCGTATGAAATCTCCGACAAAATGGCTGTCGGAGGCAAGATGGTGGTCAGATTTTACGAGGACTTTATGGAACCCTATAATGGACCGTGGCACATACACGGAACCCATTTCGCGCGAAATGCGAATACAGACGGACGTATTAAAAGCACGCTCGAACGCGATAAACGAAGCTGACGAATGAACGCAGCTTATTGAAGATAAAGAGTTAAAAATTAAGAGGCAGAACCATGTGTAATATTTATGGGATAAGGTATGGAAACAGATTCTTGTTGCTAGTTCGTTCCTTCATAGTTTGAAAATTTTTAAAATTCATTCATAAATTGAAATTTATATCAATTGAAGTTAAAATTACTTGTAAAGCTGCCTTTCCTATGCAGAAATGTAGATGGGGGTAGGGTGTCCCAAAAAAATGATTTATCGAATTTTGCAAACGCTACCCTTTATATTTCTTCCTATTGGTGAAAAGATATTGTCATAAACTTTATTTTATTTTTAAAAAATTGTTTAGAAGTTTCACTAGGCCGTTCTACGCCTGAAAATGAATTTTCATAGCTTTCAATTGTTAAAAAATACAAATTTATGGCTGAAACATTATTTGACCCTTAGAAAGTATTTGCATTTATTGAGGTATAAAACTTGAATTTTATGAAACAAAAAACTCTATTTTGAAGATAATATTGGGCTTAAAATACGGAAATTTATATATTTATTGCAATATATATATATATATGAAATGGCGCTTGAAAATGTATTTTTAGATGTAATTTACCTGAAAATGATCACTTTTTAGTCACTTTTTAAAGATAAAGTCACTATAGTTACTTTTCTAAATGAAAAGATCACTAATGAATTTACGTCTGTACGTGTTTCTGAATTTTCTTGAATTCCTTTAAATTCATCCTGAATTCTTTTAAATTTCTTTGAAATCCACTGAACTCAATGGATCATTTTTGAATTTTCAATTTTACAAGTCACCGTGAAGACTTTTAAATTCAACTTCAATTCTTGTGAATTTTATGAGATTTCTATTCACTCCCATTTATCTCAATTGAGTGGATTTTTTTGGATTTCAAAAATTTCACTACGAAATTCATGAAAATTAAAAAAACCAAGAATCCAACCACCAAATTAGATCAAATTGAATTAAATTAAATTAAATTTAAAGAGGACTTTAAAGAGGAATTAAAATTCCGATTTATCCTGAATTTAATTTCTTAATTTTTTAAAATTTTGTAGCATTCACTTGAATTATTTTAAATTCATCTTGGATTCGTATGAATTTCATCAAATCTATTAAATACTTTTGAATTTTCTTGATTTTTTTTAAGTTCACCTTGAATTCTTTAAAACCCATCTTAAATTCGTATGAATTTCATCGAATTGACTTGAATTATCCTAAATTCACGCCAATTTTACTGAAATCAATTAAATATTTTGGATTAAAAAAAATTTTTTTCAATTAATTTGAATTTATTTGAAATTCACCCTGAATTCTCATTAATTTGTCCTGAATTCTTTCAAATTCTATTGAATTCAATGGATTTTAATCGATTTTTCTATTTTTTTTTCAAAAAAAAAATTCGAATTCAACTTGAAGTCATTTAAACTCACTTCGAATTCTTAGGCATTTTATCATATTCTTTTAAATTTCTTTAAATTTTTTTTAGTTCACACCAAACTTAATGAATTCAAAGAGTTTTCAAAACAGTTTAAAAATGTTTTCAGTTTACTTGAATTTGTATGAATTTCATCGAATTCTTCTCATTTGCCTTGAATTCCTCCAAATTCCAATAAAAATTTTTTTATTTTGCTTTAGAATGTTTTAGAATTTAAAACCATATTACATTAATAATGCATATTAGTCACTTTTAGTCAATCTCAGTCACTTTTTGGGTTAGAAATTAGTCACTTTCTCACTTTTTTCAAGTAAATTGATATGAAGCCTCATTTTCAGCAATTAAGAATTTAATGAAGCCGGTAAGGAAGACTTATAAATATAGAAGTGCACCAAAATCGACACCAAGTAACTAAAAACATCTTTTTTAGATAAATAATGGCTAAAAATACGTTTTAAAGTACTATAGGAATCTTTAAACTATAAAAATGTGTATTTCGAAATTAAAGATTTTTCTCTCTCAGCCGGTATTTGACGCTGAAAAATGCTTTTACGCCTAGAAAATAATTATTATTTATTGAAAAATAAGTCCTAAACTTTATTTAACAAAAAATTTTTGTTTAAAGATATTATCGGGCTTAGATAATATATAATGCATAAGAAAAAGAAATTTTAGGGAAACTGTTATTGTTAGTATCTCGGTATCGTTCGAAATAAGGAAATTCTTCTGAGAACAGTAATACCATTGCCAAGCGGTTGTTATTTTTTTTTTAAATTATAAATTTTTGTCTGAAACTATTGGGGAGACTGGTACGTACTGGATACGAGTACATACTGGATAATGAGAATTTTCTCATAAAAGGAATGATGTTAACGCTCTCTAATAATATTTTACAAGAAGTATAATTAAATTACTCATCGTAAAAAATGATAAAAATTTTTTGATGTCATTCCTACTATGAAAAAATAGGCATTATCTAGTATGTACCACCCTCCCTACACTTGAGTTTTTTTTGGCTTTTGCACATTTTTAGGAAAATTTTAAATACTTACGGAGAAAAATAAAAACAGAGAAAAGTTTATACTTATTATTTGAAATTGTTCAATTTCTACTGGATTTTAATAACTTGAAAAATATTTTTAATGGGAAGAAAGACCTCATTTTTTGATAGATGACGCCATTGGATGGACTTTTCCTGCACGCGCAACGTTTCTTCACGAATTAGGACAATCTTATTTTGACATTTACCTGCCTGAGGTTGTATCTTTTTTCCGTTTGTTGGCAAATCGACAGTGCTAACAATGTAATAATAGTGGGATAATTCCCTCCTAAGGGAAATAACTCGATTTTTTACGTACACAAACATTTAGCAATGCCCTTTTAGCCACAAAAGGCTTGTTCATTCAGGGAGTATTTCGTGAAAACAGATTTCGGGGCTCGTTTGATCTTGCGAGTAAAAAAGGTCTTTTGTGAAAAACGTAGAACTCTTATTTTGAGTACATTATCCACTCTGGCTGATTTTATGAATGAGGGTTTGTCCATTGATTGCTTCCTCGTAAAGCTGGGCGCTCGATATGCTTATTGTACGCTTATTACTTATGCAAAATTAGTTGCTTGGAAAAATTGCAGGTGAAAAGTTGATCTTCGATTGAAGTCTCTTTTAAGGGTAAATGTTGTTCTATGACAGAAAATATATCAGTGCACGTCGGCCTGGCTCACTGAAATTTGTATTTTGTTTAAATAAAGCAATTTTAATTATTTTCAATTCATAATGTAATTGAGAGCAGGGCTTTAGAACCCTCTAATACTTATCAGACAGGACAATAAAGTGTATAGTCCAGGCCTGTCCAGAGAGGAGAAATTCCAGGAATTTTCTTCGAAACTGCTCAATTCGCAGATGAGTTTTCCGCTTCCACTCTCCACTTCCCATTCTACTTCACGAGAGTAACCACCACCCGAGCTCTCTCGAGTGAGCAGAGAGAAGTGGTGGTGGAAGTGTAACACGTGACTTTTGAAAAAATTTCTCCTCTCTGGACAGGTCTGGTATAGTCTAAGGCCTTGTTCGCAATTACACTGGAATCACCATTTAATGGCCCTCCATGTACCGTCCTCGTAGAATTTTCGCCGGCTGCATTCGCTGATGAGGGGGTTCAAGGAGCCGAGAGAGAGGCGCTGCTAGCTCAGCGGAGTTGATTATTAAAAAAGGTCCATCCTTTATGATAACAAAAATCCACAGTTGTAAAAAATTCAATTAATTAATATTATGTATTCCTACTGGAAATGGTTTATACGGCCCTGGCAGCTTACGATATAGAAATTCTTGGAAGGATTTCATGGACATCGCAGACCATACCCGAAACAGCCTTTAAATCGAGGTTCCAGTGTACATTAAAATTTGAAAAATAAATGCGATTTTTTATTTTATGTGCAGAACAAATGCAAACAAAGTTTGGAGATCGAGCAATAATGTTAAAAATAATGAAAGTTGTTAGACCTAATTATGAAACCATCATGAAAATTCATTGAAATTCATGCTAAAACATCATGTTAAAAGCTTAATGAAGACTTACATTAACTTTTGCAGTTGTTGGAATATTGAAGTACCTAAGGTTTATACTTTTCTCGTCAATAAATAGCAATGTCTTGAAATCTGGATTGTGCAATTAATTAAATATATTTTGAGTTCCGCCCAAATTCGATTTTAGGGAATTTTAGTTTGTAATATTTAATGAACTTATTTCTATTTTATGATCATCATAACATTAAACAAAATACCAATATTTCTACAAATTATTTTGTTTCTAAAATTATAAACGGTTATAATGAAATATTTGGAGAAATTTATTTAAAAACGGAAAAAATTCCTGAAGTGAATTCCATAAATAAACAATCAAGTTGTTGCAACGTGGTAAATGAAACAGTAAAACGCAATTTGCCCTTGAATCACTAAAGTCTCCTCATTAGAATGATTCTCAAACATTGCAGTGATCATCGAAAATTATAGAGCATTCGCAAGTTTATATCATGAATAAATCATATCACGATAAACTCGAGGATAAACTGCAGCTTCCTGAGTGCTTGAATTAATCTTCCATTTACTTTTTAAAAAATTTTATTTTGTAACACCAGGGAATATTCGACTATAATTTTCAATTTTTACCCATTTAAAATTTATTTTTAGTACAGTGTTAAAGATTGAAACATTATAGCTGTAAGCCTTAATAGTGGACAATTTGAAGTGACAAATTTTTCAAACTGAAAATTGCAATTTTCAATTGTTAATTCTTAAAAATTTCAATTACAATATTTGTAATTATTGAAAGGCTTCCAATTTAAAATTATCGTACAATATTGATCCGCTCAAATTTGTAATAGGAAAATTTCGAACATTTTAGTGTAAAATTGAATGATATTAAAGCTTATTTGAATTTAAATATTTGTAAAAATTCTATAAATATTCCAGCCCATGTCTCGACTTGATAACAAGTCCTAATCAAGGCATTATAAATTTATATGGAAAAGAAAAAGCCTGAAGATTATTGGAGACTTGTTGCTGAATCATATTGTAGAAAATTTGTAAAAAAGAATTTAGTTGAAGCCACTGTTACAATTAAAAAGATATTGTAGATGTAATTTAAAATTGCATTTCGATAAAAAATTTGTTGTTCAGATAATCACAAAAATTATAGTCTGACAGTAAAGTTTCCTTGAGTACAATACAAATTGAGAAATAAATTTATTACGTTTAAATTTGTTTCCGGATGAAAATTTGTCTAGCCATGTAGCTTTTTAAATTTTCATCCGCAAACAAATTAAAATGTAATCAACATATATTAATTTATTAATCTCTAGGAAACTGTCTTATGAGATAATGATTTTTGAAGTCATCTCAATAACAAAATTATCTATAATTACTTCTTAAATTACATTCACAATGTACTTTTAATTGGAATAATGACTTAAGATAAATTTTTCAAAAAAAATTTTTCTACATTATGATTTAGCAATAAGTCTCCAATAATCTTCAGTGGTTCAGTGGTTTCAGTGGCTTTATAAGGACTTGATATCAAGTCGAAACATGTCGGCAATTAATAAAATTTAATTTTGAACATCAAAAATCGGTATAGGTCTCAACAAAATTTATTATCTTATATACCAAAAACACTCATTTATTCAAACACATAATTTGAAATTGTTTAATCTCAAACACGCCAGTTTTTTTTTTGAAAATTACCTAAGTTATCAAGTTTCTCTCCGATATTATTAAATTTTTCAAATTGTCAATTCATAATTATTGTAAATTTTATACCCTTATACAACGTACACGTTTCAAAGTTCCAATTAAAAATTCTAAACCACTAGGAAGGCAGGAGCTTTAATTCAAAAAATAAAACCATCCAAGATTATTATTTACTATAATAATAATTTTAGTGAACAATCTTCCCTTTGAATTAGGTATTCGTAAATCTTTCTTAATAGTTTTTTTTTCATTTAACAATGAATAGGGACAGTATTTTCTAACGTTCAAAATGACTGGATTATGCGCTGAAAAAACTAATTATCATGCGAAATTATGTGACAAAAAATCGAATTGTCCGTTGTGAAATTAAAAAATAAAATTTAAGGCGTAGAATGCATTTTTCAACTTGAGAAAATGTCATTATTTAAAACGAGAAGAATATAAGTACACGTTAGTGCAGCAAAAATGCTGAAATTATTTGAATTATTTGAGTTGAGCAAAAAAAAGTTGTGATTTGGCTCCCGAAAGAAGAAAAAAATGGTTAATGTTTTCTGTTCGGTTTTTTAATTTTAAAAATTCATAAAATTTCACTTACGGGCTAAAAAATTATAACGAATTATTTCTGGCTACAGTTTTTAGTA
This sequence comes from Melikaiella ostensackeni, assembly GCA_032362435.1. Lineage (NCBI taxonomy): Eukaryota > Metazoa > Arthropoda > Insecta > Hymenoptera > Cynipidae > Melikaiella > Melikaiella ostensackeni. The sequence continues at coordinate 32,929,048 of JAUMHM010000078.1, read as the reverse complement.
TTGAACAACAATAAAAACTAAAAAATATTTTAAAATTGTTGCGCAAGATACAATTTTTTGGAACCGTAAAAAACCACGTTTTTAATTTAGTTAATTGCACATTTTCAAATAAAAGTTGTGCATATTGAATTCAAAAATTTTTGGTTTGAATCTAAGAAAAATTATTTTGTAAGTATTAAAAAAATTGTACTTTTTAAAGCGCTTCCAAATCTTGAATTTTGTATCTTCTAAACGGTTTCAGCACATTAAAAACAACGAAATTAGTTTTTCCCCATAATAGAAAAATTTGACATGTTTCTTCGATTCCAACTGCATGAATTAGGCATGTATACTTTTTTTCAAATTTCAATTAACTAAATTTAAAAAAAGAAGTTTTTAGCACATTTTAAAAATATTATAACTTGTTCAAAAAATGTTGCTTTCAATTTTTTAGTTTTTCACCACAAAAAATTTTGCTAACAAGAAATTCGCCGCAATGGCAACAGTTCTTAGTATTGAACAACAAAAATAAAAATATATGGAGATCTTTTTCAATTTTCAAATTAAAAAACCGAACAGAAGACATTAACTGATTTCAAGAATTTTTGTTGTAGGGGAACTTTGCAAAAATACTTTTAAGAGTGGGTCATTTGAGTTTATTGGAATATGCAAAACATTTGTTTTCAAAACTTTAACCACAATATTTCGCACAATATATACAAAACTGGAAGAAATTTTATCGAGATATGAAAAGGAAGAAATGTGAGAGATAAGAAAAACTAATTTTGAGCATTATAACAAACAACATGATTTTCATATTAAAATGTTGAACAATTAACTGGAAACGTACATAGAGATTTTTTTAAAAAACATTTTCAAAAACTAAACAATGGATTTTATCAATAATTTTTGAACAAAAATAGTTGAATGAATAGCTAAGTCTTCCCGCAGTCTAAATTACTATTCTCAATAATTGACTATAAATTATAAAAAATATCTAGAAATTGGTTGTGACCTAGTCTAGCATAGTTTCTCCCACTTCTTTCGAATGACAAACCACAACTTTTTTTTGTTCTACTGAAATGATTCTGTTAATCGGCGAATTTGCACTCCGTCTTTGTACACGTAACTCAAATTTAAACATATGGAACAAGAACCTCTTGAAAAACCATGTAAAACCTATATGAAAAAACGGCGCGAAGTTCAAAAGGCAGATTCTTTTATACTTTTATTTTTTTTAAATTATCCAAAATGAATTAAAAATGTTATATTTTATATTTACTGGTAAATTTAGAAATGTAAATATTTAAAAAAAAATTTCGTCACTTTTACTTATATATTTCGCAAAAATATGAAATTTTGTGAAAATTCTAAAATTATGCGAGCAAAATAAAATTTTGCGTTTTAACGCAACGTTGGAATGAGTATATTGGTAAGGAAAACTTCGCATAACATGGAAGTTTTGAGTTACCTTAATTTTCAAATATTAGGCCATTATGCACTTCGCATAAACTAGAGGTCCTTAACTATAAAATGTACAATAAATGTACAATGAAAAGAAAAAAACAGGGAGAAAAAGAAAGAGTCAACTAAATCAACCTCTCACTATTTCTTTTTTATAATATTGGGGACCAAGATGTTTCGAAGCCAATTTAGACTTCCTTATCGGGGATAATTTATAGAAAAACAACAGAAACAAGTGATGAAAACATTTATTAGATTAGAAAACTGTACCTGTTGTTTTCCTATAAATTGCCCCTTATAAGGAAGTCTAAATTGGCTTCGAAACATATTGATCCCCAGTAGTATAAAAAATACGGAGAAAAGAAAGAGTGAGAGATTGGTCTGGTTAACTCTTTCTTTTTTTTCTCAAAGATCGAAATGAAATCTACTCGCTTATGAAAAGTTTTGGTGTACTAAAAAAGGAACACCCAAAAGGTTCATAAATCATAAGTAGACTTCGAGACCATCCGATATCCCAGATCATCAGACATAAATGTACAATAAGCGTACAAACAAAAAAGAAAGAGTTAACCAAAACCAACCTCACACTTTTTTTCCGTCTTTCTTATACTACTGGGGACTAACATGTTTCGAAGCCAATTTAGACTTCCTCATGAGGGGCAATTTATAGGATAACTACAGTCATGGATAATGAAACGTATATTAATCGTGTATACGTGCATTTCAGCTTTTTAAACCAAATTCAAATAGATATATTAAATTTATTGATATTCTTATTTAAAGTTCCTTTGTTATATTTTTTTGTTGAAGTCAAAACATATTTTCTTGTTAATATGAAATATCTTTTATGGAAAAATCATAAAAATTGCATTCTATCAACAATTCTTTCTGTAATGCATTCAATCTAACTTTTGATTAACTAAATAAATTCATTTAATACTCCTATACCGGACTTTGAGCAAAACCTATCATGTAATCATATTCCACCAAATTTTTATCAATTACACTGAAAATTATATTAACAAAAACATGAAAATGAGAAAAGATAAAATAATTATTTATATAACTTCCTGCGTATGAAATCCACAAAGTTGTAATCCAAAGTTCGACAAACACTTCACCACAACACTAAATGAACAAAAATTTCAAATATTTTTTGAAAATGTTTGTACATTTTGTTGATTTTATTTTTATTTCTAGAGATAGAAGTATAAATCCACTTTTTAAATATAATTTTTTCAAATTATAATACAAAATTCTTCACCGGGAAGCTAATTCAGAGAAACACGAAGCGTGTGTACTGAATGAAAGAAATTCTACGACTGACTCGTATATACAGCTACCTAGAAGAACAAAACGTTTCACCATTTTTTTTTTTTTTTTTTTTTTGAAAGAGAATGAGCAGTCCCAAAACCTCGTAAAAATCTTCTGTTCGAAGAATGTCAATAGATTTTAGGAAACTATACAGACAGTTTTAGCTCCAAATATCAAGATTCAAAATTTATTCCAAAGAGACAATAATAAGATAGTAAAATATTTTAATATTCAAATATTAATTTAAATTTTAATTGAATTCAAATACTATATCTCACATTATGTACATCCATCTGGCAATCTTATTATATTTATAATAAGTACTAGGATGTCATTTTAATTATATTAACAGTATACTCAGAAAAATTCAAACGTATAGTAGACTGAAAGTATATTAAATATATTTGAAATCAAAAACATCTTTGAAAAATCATAAGATTAGATAAAATGTAAATAAAGTACTTAATAGTACATAAAATGTACATATTGTTAATATGGCATCTTCGTCAGATACCATTTTTTGTAGGCAACGAGGGTATAATTTCTTTTACTTGAATGTATGTAAAACCTATGGCTACCTCATTTTTTGATAAGTACCAGGTTAACATTTTAATTCGTTGTAAAATTGAAAATTGTATGTAAAACCTTACGGCAATCTTATTTTATGATAAGTACCAGTTTAAAATTGAAATTAGTTGTACAATAGAAGAATCTAAAAAAAGTTATTACAAGATTTATGTACACAGAACATGGGAAAATGAAGGAAATAGATCATAGTGCCAAGATTAAATTTTCTGGGTTGATTTAGAACCAAGCTATTCAGATTTTTCCATTTTTCAACAAGAAAAAGGTAATAATCCAAACGAATAACACATTTCTAAAAAATTTCTAACTTCATGATATTTTTAAACTATATTTAAGTAAAATAGATATCTTTTGGTAAATTGAGTTAACCATTAACACCTCAACTAAAAGAAATCTTAAGTATTCACGGGCAACCCTTCAGATTGGAACAAATCCTTGCTTAATGTCTCTCTTTTAAATTTTCTTCAAGTTCGAAATAAAATCTACTTTCTTATGAACATTTTTGGTGTACTGAAAAAGGAACACTCAAAAAGTTCACAAATTAAAACTAGACTTCGAGACTATCCGATTTTCCGGCTTAGTAGAGACAAATGTACAATAAATGTGCAAACAAAAAAGAAAACAGAGGGAGAAAAAGAAAAGAGTCAACCAAAACCAACAGCAGAGTTGCCTATGAATACTATTAAGATTTCTTTTAATTGAGGTATTAATGATAACCTCAATTTACCAAAAGATATCTATCTTACTTGAATATAGTATACAAATTTGAGAAAGTTAGCAATTTTTAGAAATATGTTATTGTTTTGGATCATTACCTTTTTCTATTTTGAGCACTGGAATAATCTGAATACATTGGTTCTAAATCAACCTGCAAAATTGTCAAAATGTTAGGAATCATTTAAAAAACTTTCAATATCCCAAATTCCCGAAAGTTCCCTATTAACTCCACATTAGTCCAGAGGAATACTCCCACGTTCATCAAATAGAACTGTCCCATTAAGGTAACTTGGTTCCTTTTCCTTTTACTCATACTGACTTTTTGACAAATGTGTCCGAAAAGTCGATCTAATTCTAAATTTCAAAAATAGGACAAATATCCTTGGCAGGAAAGGAGCTGGGTCCACTGAAGGTATTATATCGAAACACTCAAATACAAATCCTGGCCTCCAATCGTATCTATTTCTCTCCTCACAATGGGAAAGAAACCGCACGAAGGGACATATTGTGAGGAACGCTGCGGGCAGCGTGTCAGGTCGTACTGTGCTCGTAAGGAAAACAGGAAAACATTAGATTCCTTTGGAAGATGCCGCCTGGACCTCGGAAGAGACGGGAGAAGAAAAGTCGATCTGATCTGGTCAGGAGCATCGCTCTTTTTAATGGATGGAAAGGAAAAAGAAGAACGAGTAAGGAATGAGCTATCCCACGCCAAACGTGAAACGAGCAGTCGTAAAATCGTAAATGGTAAACAGCTAAACAGTTTTGTCAAAGAGACCGATACATATATTATACACGAGTCACAATCCCTCTTGCGGAAAAAATAAATTCACCTTTGGTTATTGACTATTGGTAACAATCGGACCAGTGGTCATCGACAACTTTTCCCACGAGGAAGTGGAGGATCTTGCGGACGTTGTGGTCATTCTGTCAAGAGAGGAAACATGCCTGAATTGCACTTCCGTAAGGAAAACATCCTTACAAATTGATGTAATTGCCATTGTTGAAGACCCAAACATTTTTGGTGTGAAATTGTCGGGGGTGCTAATAAAAGTCTATTCAAACTTGCGTGGGACATTCTCTGCAGTTATTCAAATTCTTGCAGTGTTATTAAAAAAAAAAAAAAAAAAAAAATCGTGAAGCGGGCAACAAGCGCCCATCAAGAAGGGCTTCCCAGACGAACGTTCTTAAATGTTTAAACAATTTTTTCACATCCCTTAACTCTCATCTCTGATCATCACGCTCTTTTTCAACCCCCCCTCTTTCCATACCCTTCCCATACAATACCTCGTATTCTTGAAACGATAACCCATCTAAAAAGCAATCGGTACAGAATTGTTTCAAGTATTTAGAAATTTTTTAACTTTGCCTCAATTGCTAACTTTTCATTGGCAAAATGTTTTTATTCGACAATTAATTGTATCTTTAGATTTCTGAATATCTGATATAAATAATGCATATGAAATTATTATATTTTGGAAATTATTTTATACCTGCGGTGTTAATTACTCATTTGAATTTTGCGCTTTTTTCGATTTACTTAAAGGAAGGTAAAGAAGTATCGAGGAGCGCCATTTCGACCTGACTTATAGATCAGCCTCACTAGTACCATAGATGGAGATGGGGCTTTTTGCTCCATCTTCACACAATAGTTAATTTTAAAAAAAGCTCAAATATTTGCTACATATCACAGTTTAAAAAAAGAGTGTAATCACTTTTCATAAAATTACAGATTTCTTAAGTTTTTAATTAATACAAATAATATTTGCACGTACTAGAAAGATAATCCAATCAACAATAATATGTTTTTGTTGTTTATATCGGTCAAACTTGAACTTGTAGAATAATACCATTGAGATGTGATGAGGAAAACCGGTCCGGCTTTTGAAACGTCAACTCATATATGTTTTAAAATAATACAATAAATTTTTGTCTGGAAGAGTTTGTTTTTTGAGGTTATTTGAACCTTTAATCATGAAAATAAGTTCCCCCAGACATGAAAAATTGAAATTTCTTCTACTTTTAATTTAAATATGATGAATCGTTATTCGGAAAAATACAAATTGGGTCCAATGGCAATTCGGGAAAATAAAGATTAGACCAAATTGTTATTCGGTCAAATGATTTTCGGTAATATGTATATTAGGGAAAATAAAATTTGGGGAATATTCATGCGTCTCATTCTAAACCTGTTCAGCAAGTCTAGAATAACTAGTTTTTTTTTGTTCTGAAATTCCAATCCTAGTTGAAGAATGCTTAAAGCTTACAAAGTCTCCCTTTCAATTTGTTTTCTAATTTTTCTCGTTCACCTCCGAACCCTATATGAAAAATTGGTAGTATTACAAGTCAAATCCCAGACTAATATAGTAAATTCCACATGAAGATTTGAAATGGCCCTAATAAATAAGAAGAGGCCAGAATGAGGATTACGCGACGTTTTAGGGAAAGAAGTCGTATTTTCTTTTATGTGGCATTTTCGAATGACGGGAAGAGTGTCGAGAGTATGACAGGTACATATTCAGCGTAGGTGCATTATTGTACCGCTTTAGGCGTGTTGTGAAATATTGCCAAACATATTTCGGCGTCCTGTGTCGCCGGTTTTCGAAGGAGTCGAAAGGTGACAAGAATTTAAAGGGGCCTCCACCTTTATTGAAGATGCAACTTGTCTCCGAGTCATTCTTCCATTCTTCCGATTGTCATCCGAGCAATGTGAACACCCTCAAAGGGACCGCTTCGAAATCTTTTCAAAGATTTTTTTCTCCAGTGAATAGGAAGCCCCTTTTGCTTTGTCTTTGTAATTATTATCGTTGTCATTATCGCTCTCTTAAGTGAAATGTACACTTCCTCTACAAACTGAATATCTTATAAGTAATACCTGTATAATGAGTATTGAAAAAAACTAAATGGAATATTCAATGTCTAAGTGGTATTAGAATATTTATAATTTTATGAGGTACAATTGTGGCCATCTGACAGTTGTTGCCTTTTTGTTCGCTTTGGATGGGAAGATCAAAATCATAGTAAATCCTGAGACCGAATCCATTTCAAATCAGACAGGCAGTACAAATTGATGCAAGATTATGATTTTGTACTTTTTTTCTCTTAAATTATCATTAGAGACGAGCCGGAAAAGCGGGTAGGCTCGAAGTCTAATTTTGATTTGTGAACTTTTTGGGTGTCCCTTTTTCAGTACACAAAAAATTTTCATAAGAAAGTAGATTTCATGTCGATCTTTAAGAAATTTTAAAAGAAAGAGATTAAGCAAGGATTTGTTCCAGTCTGCAGGATTGCCTATGAATACTTAAGATTTCTTTAAATTGAGTTGTTAATGGTTAACTCAATTCACCGAAAGATATCGATTTTACATGAATATATTTTACTTTGAGGAAGTGAGCAATTTTTTAGAAATGTGTTATTGGTTTGGATTATTACCTTTTTCTTTTTTGAAATATGGAATAATCTGAACAGATTGGTTCTAAATCAACCCACATCATTCTGTACTTTCTTTACATGCACAAAATGTGGATACTCTACTTAATGTTTGTAATAGTATACATCCAAAATTACAGCTTACTGTTAAAATCAAAACGGAAGCTAGATTGAATTTTCTTGATTTGACTTTAATAAAAACTTATGAAAATTATATTGTCATTGGCACAGAAAAACAATTTGTTCGGGAAGGACATTAAATTTTAATTTTAATCATTCCATTCAAAACAAAATAGGAGTTGTAAAGAATTTGACTGATAGAGCTCATCCAAAATTTCAGGAAAAGAATATTGAATTATACAAATAGATACTTTTTCTGAATCATTATCCGATGGCCTTTATTGACAAACATATGCTTAACAGAATTGTTCAAATTAAGAGTAGAAGCAATAATCAGAAGAAAAACAATATACAGGATTACAATAAATTCGAGACGGTTGTCTTGCCTTATTTTAGAAAAAATCATTTTGGAAATCAATGTTAGGAAAATTGGGCTTATATACGATATATATAGACTTCCATTGAAAAGTAATTTGATTGTGAAATAGTGTAAAGATAAATATGAAGAACTTGATAAACAATGTCATGACCATGTGTGAGTCTGTGTTTTGTAAGGACCGAATATTGAAAAAATTATTTCATCCATACTGTTCTTCCTGTTTTTGGTATTGTGGTTTTCAGTGAGAGTCATTATTTTGATACATTGACTGTAGTTTTGGTCAGAATTTTTGCCTATATGCAAGTCAATTTTCAATTGAAGAATTTGAATAATTGAATTTGGTTTTTATTCAGAATGTTTGCCTATGTAAAAATCATTTTCAATCAAGGAAAGAAACATGTACCAAAGTAATAATTGCTATTAATTATCTCTGTTTTATTTTCAGGCAATAATGTTCTTCTAATCAAAACATGTTGGTCCCCTGTAGTATAAAAAAGATGGAGAAAAGAAAGAGTGAGAGGTTGGTTTGGTTGATTCTTTCTTTTTCTCTTTTTGCTTTTTGTCGTACATTTACTGAACATTTGTCTCTAATGAGCAGTAAAAGTGGGTAGTTTCGAAGTCTATTTTTGATTTGTAAACCTTTCGGGTGTTCTTTTTGGTACGTATAAAATTTTCATAAGGGAGTAGATTTCGTTTCGATTTTTTGGAAAAAAAACATTAGCCTTTTAAATATGTTGTTTTTTGAAGTAAATAAGACGGTACGTATTTCACCGTTTTGAGAAAAAATAATTTTCGTCGAGTTATGAGTATTTTAAATTTTAGGGTTGTTTTTCAAAAAAACACCCATTCTCTCTCTAAACCTTTATAACTTTTGACCTCAATGAGATACTTGAATTTTCTTTCTTGAATCTAATGAGGTTGATTATCGCCTTTCGAAGTCCGCCGGAAAACTAACAAAATGTTGAAAATTAACAAAATGGCGACGGTTTTTCCGAAAACATTAAAAGTCGATTTTCTCAAAAATCCCACCCTTTTTTGCTAACATTTTTTTGCTGAATTGGTACTTCCATGAGGAAGATATTTTGTGAGTTTCATGCGAGCCAAACTTATTTTGTCGTCACGAAAATTTTGTTTCGAAAAAATTATTTTTGCATTTTTTCACAAACAACGACTAATTCGATAAAATGCTAACAAAAATCTTTGTTCATTTAAAAAAAATCTACGATAAATACCTCTTACCTTTTCATGACATCTTCGCAAAAAAATTAAACATAAGGTGTTATAAGGTGCTATTAGGAGTAATTGATTGCGTTATAAGTTTTTTAATAATGTTAAAAAATTTATTTTGAAACGCTTTAAATCTCTGAAACTTGAAGTAAAAGTATTGCATTTTCAATAAAATAGATGAATTTTCATCCACACAGATAAATTTTTAACCAAAAAGATAAATATTCTACGAAAAAAGGCAAATTTTCAACAAAATACATGAATTCTCAACTAAGTAAGATTTTTGAGTCAATAAAGAACAAAAATTTCATCCAAAATGTTGAATTTTCAAAACATTTAACCAAGCAGTTGAATTTTCAAGCAGAAAAGATTAATTCTCAACGAAAAAGGTAATAGTTGATATTTTGATAAAAAAATTAAATTTTATATCTAAAATAATTGAACTCAACTAAGAAATACTATTTTTAACAAAATAATTGAATCTTCAACTAAAACGGATAGAATTTCAGTCAAAAAGGATGACTTTTTAACAAAATATTTATATTTTCAACAAAAGAAATGAATTTTCAACTAAAATGATAAATATTCAACAACAAAATTAATTTATAACAAAATAGTTCCACCTTCAACCAAGTACTTGAATTTTTCACCATAAGAGATGAATTCTCAACGAAAAATGTAATTCATGATATTTTAACCGAAAAAAAAAATTAATTTTAAGTCTATAATAATTGAACTCAACCAAGAGAGACTACTTTTAACAAAATAATTGAATCCTTAACTGAAACAGACAGAATTTCAATCAAAAAGGATGACTTTTTAATACAATATTTAAATTTTCAACAAAAATAATGAATTTTCAACTAAAATGATAAATCTTTGACAAAAAAACTAATTTATAACAAAATAGTTCCACTTTTAACCAAGTACTTGAATTTTTGACCACAAAAGATGAATCCTCAACGAAAAATGTAATGGTTGATAATTTAACAAGACAAAAAACTTTAATTTTAAATCTGAAATAATTGAACTCAACCAAGAAAGACTATTTTTAACAAAACAGTTGAATCTTCAATTAAAACAGATAGAGTTTCAATAAAAAAGGATGACTTTTTAACATAATATTTAAATTTTCAACCAAAGAAATGAATTTTCCATTAAAATGATAAATCTTCAACAAAAAAATTAATTTATAAAAAAATATTTCCACTTTCAACCAAGTACATGAATTTCTAACCATAAGAGATGAATTCTCAACGAAAAATTCAATAGTGGATATTTCAAACACAAAAGATTTTCATTTTGAATCATAAAAATTTGAATTCAACACAAAGAGACGAATTTTCAATAAAATACATACATTTTCATCCTAATAGTTCTCTGAGTAAAAAGTGGACAAAAAGTTAAAAATTTAAGGAAAACCCTCAACTTTCTAAGCACTATTCAAAGAGAATACTATTAAAAATAATAATAAATTGTTTAAACAATTTATTTAAACATCTAATCATCAGTAGAAAGTAATATATTATATATTAAAAACTTTTTACTAAAAAAAAGCGCAAAAAATGAATTATTAGCGCCAAAAACTCGGAAAGCCCAATTTTTCACTTATGGTGGTTCTCAAGACCCTATAAAACAGATTTATGATGGACAAATTTAAAGAAAAATACGCATTATTTTTTTGTGGATTCGAACAAATTTGGGGGGGGGGGGTGAGAGCATGAAAATTGAAAAAAAATTGGAGAGGTTGAAATATTTCGAATATCGAAGGGAAATTTTTCTTCAGCTAGGAAATAGTACAAAGTATAAAAATTTCTAATTAGATTTTTTTCAATTACAGGGGCTAATTTCTTTCATATAGGGGTAGTTCGAGAGGACACTAACGGATGCTATATTTTACACCGGACCATGTAGTCAACTTTTTCTTTAATCTGTAGTGGTTGAAAATAATACATAATTAAATTACAGTTTTGTTCATCAGGGGTAGTTTTTTCTTATAGGAGTATCAGTCCAAACTTGCTCAGATGGAAAAGTTATGCATAGTGGAAAAAATTATGTATAATTTTTTCCACTATGCATAACTTTTCTGCCTGGGTAATTTTCGTAGTTTTGGATAACTCTCCTTCTTTATTACTTCCAAGTTTCAACTCCACAAAATCACATCATCGTAAAATCCTCGGGGCCTTATAATTTAATCGCTTTAAATGTGGCGATATTTTTTCGGCTCGTCAGTCAGAAGAAAAGGGTTAATAAAGATTCAAAGAGCCAATTGGTGAGTTTGATGGCCGAGGGGCTGGTCGACGATAATTATCAATTATCGCAATTAGGAGGCTGATCGGCAAAGGTGTGACCTCTCGCTCTTACATCCTGTCTTCCCCCACCAGTTCTCGCTCATTTGGGACTTACGGGTCCCTACAT
>JAUMHM010000078.1:32897965-32913915 GCA_032362435.1 Melikaiella ostensackeni | reverse complement strand
TGTATGTATGTATGTATGTATGTATGTATGTATGTATGTATGTATGTATGTATGTATGTATGTATGTATGTATGTCTCTATGTATGTATGTATGTCTCTATGTATGTATGTATGTCTCTATGTATGTCTCTATGTATGTATGTTGTATGTTTGCCTGTGAGCACGATGACTTTTGATGCTCGACATGAAAAAAAGTCAGGAGGAGAAAAACGTTGCTTTTTAAAAGCCCTATACAAGATTGTCCGAGAGATTGTTATTACATGCTTTTGAATTTTTTTTAAAAATCGAAAATTCAAATTTTGAGCCAAATAACGCAAGATACGAAAATAGTTAAGATATCAAAATGTTGCTTTTACGAAGACCTATAAGCTTTCTTGTAAACATTTTTTGGCTGGAGGCATAGTTTGTTTTTAAGTATGAAAAATGATATTGGATTATTTTAATTTTAATTTTTGAGACAAACGACGTAAGATAAGAAAAAAGTCAAAACAGTAGAATTTGTGCTTTTAAAAAGTCAAATAAAATTGCCGTTGAATATTTCTTCATAGGACCAATCGTAAATCATCAAGATAATTTCTTAATCGTCTTTTTAACTTTTTATTTGTATATATTATACGGTGAGCGCAGAAAATCCAGGGCGAATATTATTATGAGAACGTATTCTTCAAGACCGATAGAGCCTTGAGCGAATGAATTTCCTTCTTCATTTGAAATCAATAACAAATTAAGTAATTTGTATATGAAGAACATATTACCTATAATTCCATTTGGATGAATTTTATTTCACAAAAGCTAGGCTAGAAATAAGCTAGCCAGGTGGATAGCTAGACGTTATGAAATTACACTGAGAAAAATGTTTGTTTGGATCAAGAAAATTTTTTTTGAATCGAACAGTTTTATTTCATTGATATAGGGCCAAACAAATGTTTGTTTGATTGAAAGAAATTCTTTATTTGTTGTCATTTATTTCGAATAATGTTCAATTCTGAAGTTGAGTGCAAGAACTAAGACACCACTTCTTTTAGACCAGCCGGTATTCTCAGGATGCGGGCGATAGTTCATTAATATTTTGATTCATGCAAATTTAACTGAATTTTAATAAGAACCATATTGAAACAGTCAGTCATGTTTTTATCAAAGTATGACGTAGTTTGCTGGTATCGACAGAAGGCCTATTTTCTTCTGAATACATTGAACAATGTACATACATTTATCATAAATCTTTACCATATGAAAGCCTTTAAAGTTGGATAAAAAGATTTATTAAATACAAATATGTGAGATGAAGAATTTTTACATATCTAATCAATCTTACAAATATGTGACACAACTTATAAGGATAAATGAGATAGCAAAAAGTATAAATACTTCAACCAAACATCAGAATATTCATTTCTTCACAGAAATCTTCAATAAGCAGTTGTTTCTATACTCAGAGAAAATGCAGTTCGTTATAAGCCTCTTCTTTACCTTGGCTGTTTTCCAGACTTTGTTTGGTGAGTTTAACAATATAACATATTATATGTCTTTTTTGACTTTCATTTTACCCGTGTAGAAATTGCGATCGGAATTTAGTAGGGCCCGGTATAGTTTTTCTTATTTATGATCGGGCGCTAATAGGAAAAAATCGAGAGGGCAGCACTAGTTCTGTAACGCTGTTTTAGCTAGATTCTAGCTAGAATTTCTAACCAGGCCGTAATGAGAGTGCCCTATTATCGCCCGACAATATCAATGCTATTAAGCCAGTAAAATTGATTTTATTCTGAATTTGGGTGAACAATTTTGTTATTTATCAACTAATCCCTGTGGAAATTTTGAGTTTTAATGAGCCGTCCAGTTATTCTAATGAGGATCTGACCGCTGCCCTAATTAGAATAGGAACAAGTGGGGCAATTTCTACATGGGTTGGCCGTGGCTAGTCAACCAGTTTTTTATGACGAATAGCAAAAATCTTTTTCTTCTTACAGAACTAGGATATTCGAATTCGACATTGACTCTTCGGGAAAGTCTTTCTTCTAAAAGACCTGCTGTTCATATCAGACCTCCTAATATTGCCAGACCTGCTCCGTCTGTCGGACCTGCACCGACCGTTCTTGTAAATGAAAAAATTGTTTTTCCTAGTGTTGGCTTTTCAACGAGAGCATCAAATGGTCATTATTATGCATTAGCCTCACCTTTTGGTATGTTAGCATCACTTGATGGATATATCGTTGCAATAGTTGACATTGATAGTAATGTTCGCGGAATATACTTTAAAAGCTTACGGGTTAAAATAAACAGACATTGCAAATACGATATTCGTCAAATGACCACAGAAGAAATGGAGCTTTATCCTGTAGACTACCCTTTTCGACCACGTAGATATGTTCAAAATCCATTCGACAAGTCAATCAAGAAAAATTTTAAGTAATTTCGTTTTGTGAACTAAATTCGCCACAAAACGTAAGATAATTTTTTTACCATAAACTAAAAATTAAAATGAATTTCTTGTCTGTTTATATTTTAATATTTGATATTAATGTGCTTAATAAAAAATTCTTTATCACATGACTTTATTCTAAATGTATATATCTTTCCCTTGCCTTATTTCTTTATCACATCTGTTATTAAAGAAGTTAATCATGTGCAGAAAAAGTAAAAACAATTTTGGGATATAGAGGAGCTTGATTGAATCATAGAAAAGACTAATTTGGAAAAACCAGGAAAATTAGATTAGATGAGATTTTTACTCCATGTATATCCTTTTCGAGTTTTTACATATCTAAGTTCCCCTCTTCCACAGGAGATCGTCAAACATTAAACATTTTAGCTCGAATCCCTTCCCAAAACTCCCAATTACCCCAACTTTCATAATAAGCCTCCAAGCAATGTCTGACGTACTCAATCCTGTGTTTTTTGTTTCAATCTCTAAAATCCCCTACCATCTGCAGCCGGATTTTTATTAAAAGCGCTCTCATTCGCCTGAATGTTTGGTCAGGGGAGTGGAAAACTGCAGAAAATCAAAGCTCCCGAGCGCAGCCGGTAACCGACAAACGATTTTGGATGTAGACATTCATTAGCATAGCTACTGCCGTCGGTAAAAAACAGGTCAACTAACTTTTCATTTTTATTTTTGAAGCTCTGGATTAATGAAATAATTTTTCTTTAAACTCTTCGTCTGAATTCCTCATTGCGAGCTCTTGAATCTTTGACCTAATTTTATTACAAAATATGTGACGATTTTTAAAGGTAAACAAAATGCTGTACGACACATGTTTTCAAGGTTGGACACGGTAGCTTATGTCGTAAACGTTAAGTTAACAAAACTATATTACTCCTTATGTGCATATTACGTAATGTGACTGTACGATATTTTTTTCGCATGATTTTTAAGTACGATAGAAAATTCTAAAACAAATTATTGACACTGTAAATAACTGATAACGTGTATCGTAACGTTATGTGCCTTACAAGCAGGCACAATGCACATTAATGTTGAACAAAAAATTGTCGCGTAATTTCATTTTTTGTAGAGTAGAATAATGTATAGAAGAAAATCAAAAAGTTGGAATTATTCAATTCTAAACTTTTTCGAAAAAAAGTATTTAAGAACGACATATAACCTTTTTTTCTCTTCATATTATTCACAATAAGTGTTATGATAAGTGAGATGAAGAAGTAGGCCCTTATTTACCATTTTATTTTTATCCATCCAATGACAAATATTTAATTTAAATCATTTAAAATACTTTTCATGTCGAAATTCTTTTAGAGACTTCATATAGGTAAATCGAGATTTATTTTTGTTTTTATTCACAATATAATTAATAAAACAAGTAACTATAAGGTTATTTAAAATTATTTTCAGATTAAAAAGTAATGAGAATATCGATTATTCTCCTTCCTGCAATTGACATCGCTCAGTGAAAATAAATTTTGTGTGACCGGATGACAAGGTTATGAAAGAAAAAAATTATTATTATGAAGTATATTTTTATGTGGAAATAACCTGTCAATTGATTGTTTCACAGGTGAGAAATACATGTTTTTGTTTATATTTTCTTCATAAATTCATCCCCAAAATATGCTTCTTCTAACGATAAACTCGTGTTGTAGAATGACACCAAATTGTTGTACGAACTTTTTCGCGCTTCTAAATCGGTTATCTTAGACCAATAAAGACACTTTACGTATAATTAAATTCTCACATCCTGAAAGATATTCAATAAGCATCAATTGTGACTCAATTTAAGTGGGAAAATAAGACTCTAAAAGCATAAAATGAATGAAAATCTGTTTTGTTACCGGATGACATAAAAACTCGGGAACATTTAAAAAGTATATAATACTCTGTAATTATCATAAGAAACAAAAAATAAACTTTATTTTCGAATTTTGCAATTAATTCTAAAAAATTCGTGCACTGGAAATCAGATTTTAATATTCTTTTAAAAGGTATATCGTCATGAATGTCAAAAAATATGGTAAGGGACACGTTACTGGATCACATTTACTTATATTTGATTGATTTTATTTTCATACCGATTAAAGTAAAAATAATTTCAACATAGGGAATTGTGAGAAAAAATAGGCTTAATAAAACCCTCTAATTAAAAAAAATCATTTTTTCTAAACCCAAGCGTATAATAATCGAGGCGCATGAGTATTCTCCACATTCTATTTTCCCTAACATTTATTTTATTTAAAACCATATGACCGAATAGCAATTTGCTATAATTTTTATTTATTCTAATGGACAATTTACGTAATTTTTATTTTTCTGAATTACTTTTTGTGCTAATTTTTATTTTTCCGAATTACCATTCTTCATTTTTACATTTCCGAATCACCATTTGACATAATTTTTATTTTACCGAATTATAATTTGACTTTATTATAATGCCACCCTAGGCACGTGCCTATGTTGCCTATATGGTAAATCCGCCACTGCTCGGGATATGATTCCTGTAAAAAAAAAGTTCACCGATTTTCGGTTCTTTTTGAAGAAGAAACTTTATTAGAGTGGGAAAAAGCAATTCATAGAAAGAATTTTATTTTAAAAGGCGGTATGATCGTTTGTCATAAGCATTTCTTAACTGAAGATATTGTTTGGACACGCGAGGTTAGAGATCTTGATGGAAATGTTATGGCTTCGGTACGTATAGTATTGTTTACATTGATTACATATTTCAAAAGTTAGAATACCTATAAGTATATCGTAAAGATTGTTGTGCAATTAATTATTTAAATTTTGAAATTTTTTTGTATAAATTCATTGTTTACAGAAATTTATAGTAATCAATTTATGTTAATATCAATTGGAAGAAAACCTAGCTGGGAACTTCTGGAGCAAACTGTAAATAAAATGTCAAAGCAGATTTAAAACTTTAGACATTAATTATTAATAAATTAAATAATTATAGGTTATTTATTAATATTAATTTTAAATATAAAATGTGATTTCATAAATTTACAGTATTTTCGTCTTTTTTTGATAGGAAGATTTGAAGAAACCTTATTTTAAAAAAGGTGTCGTACCATCGCAATTTCCTAATTGTCCTTCGTATTTGTCTAAAAGCAAAAGAAAACGAAAGTATTTTTCTTAATTATTTTGTTTACAATTATTAATATCAGTTTTTGAAATACAAATGTCTATGTATGAACTATATATGGTTTTTGATTTTCCTCTTATATTTTTATATTTTTTTTACTGGAGAGAATAATTATGTTTCAGTGAACAAAATATAATTTTTTACGATTTTTCACAATCAGATCATAAAAAAAAAAATTATTTACATCATTATTTTATAAGGGAAAATGTAAAAACCGGGCCGAAGCGCAGCTGCGCTCTCTAGCGGATTAGTTCCGGTGACGCCACAAGTGGAAGTATATATTTGCCTAAGGTTTTCGGCTTAAAACCGAGCTGTCGGACAGGGCTGGTTTCGATGACGTGGGAATTACGGCAGATGGAGTTTTGTTTAAATGAATTTTAGGTTATGTGCTTATTCGGAAGAATAAAATGATGTGTATGCGTAAATTGTATTCAATCATTGGACCCTAAAGCCAATTCGACCACCAAAAATTAAAAATAATAAAAAGGATGTTAAATAGTAATTCGTTAACCTAAAAATGATGCCAAATTGTAATTCGATAAAATGAAAATTATGTCAAATGGTAATTCGGATATATAAAAACCAGCGGACAAATGCTAATTCGGAAGAATAAGAAGAATGACAAATGGTAGTTCGGAAAAATAAAAATTATGTTCGATAGTAATTCGGTATTATAATAATTATGTCGAATTATCATTCGGTAAAATATTATATCAAATGATAATTCGGAAATATAAAAATGATGACGAATGGTAATGCGCAAAAATAAAAATTAACTCAAAAAGTAATCCGGAGAAATAAAAATTGAATAAATTGGTTATTAGGATAAATGAAAATATAGCAAATTTCTATTCGATGAAATAATTTTAGGTGAAATAAAAATGAGGGAAAACAGAATTTAGGAAAGACGTATGCGCCTCATGATAATCCAGGGACATTATATTGTCAACTTTTTCATTTATACCCATATCAAAGTCGAAAAACCTGTTCGACATTTTCATAATGAATTAAGGCTTTCAATTTTTCATAATTTTTTCTGTTCTTACACAGAAAACGATCAAATACTACTGATTGTATTAGTAATTAATCAAATAAATCAGAGTGATCAAAAATTTGATCCTAAATTTGAGGTTATGTTTCGGTTTTAAGGATTATTTATTCATATAACCGGTAGCTTTGTGTGGCATTTGATAGTTTTCGGTATAAAAATAGCTAAATTAGAGAACTTGTACTCTGAAACGTTCTTTAAGTAGACAATAAGATTATGTTTTTGAAATTCATAAGTACACAAAAGAACTGACCACTACTTAAAATATTGATTTTTTTCAAACTGAATAACACTTTTAGTTTGTTTTGCGGACAATCTTAAAAAATTTAATAATAACTTGTATAAAAAAAAGCAATTTTTCTTTTATCCAATTGGAATTTCCGCGGAACTTCGACTGGAACAGCTAGCACTACCTGGTGGCTGGTAAACTCCCCTCTTGTACAACGCCATTTGAAGAGTTGGATTTTTGTTTACATCACGATGGCGCTGATGTCACACGGTGCGATTTTTCAAAATGAAAAAAATGATTACATAAATAATATCCAACATTAATACGATTTTTTCAATGGAATTATTGAAATTAATAAATTATGCGGTTATATGAAAGAATAAGCTTAATGAATGTATTAGTGGTTAACTCAATTTACCAAAAGATATCTACTATTATTAAAATATATTGAAAAAATGAAAAATAAAAATTTTGATGAAGTTAGCAATTTTTTTAAATATGTTACTCTTTGGATTATTACCTTTTTCCATTTTGAAAAATGGAATAATCTGAATAGATTGTTTCTAAATCAACTTACAAATTTTCACTGAAATTGCAACTTTCTTTTAAGTAAGTTTTGAAATGCTGTTTCTTAATTTAAATAATAAGTTTTTTAATTAAATTATTAATCAAATGAGGATATTAGTTTAATGTCAATAAACATAAAAACAATCCAAAACTGGAGGAAGAATTACTAGGTAAGGTTAGAAGTGTTGAGTAACAAGGTAGCTCTACTGAAAACCAGACATCAGACAAGTCTCGCCAAAACCTCACAAACAAAATTTTTAATATTATTCGTGTCTAAATGGTATCCCATCATTTTTTAGACAGATAATTGAGAGAATGTTTGTAAATAATGAAATATACCGCTGTTTTAAGTCCCATCAATGTCCGATCATAATTTAACATCTTTTATTCAAAATAGAAAAATAGAAAGACTGGTCTGGGCCTTGTCATTGCCCCTTTTGAATCAGGCTAAGTAGAGCAAGTTTTGCACAGGATTATGTAATTTTTTTACCAAATTGAATATGATTAGGGGGTGAGTGATAAAAAAAACATTCGCTTTTTTGAGGCCACCCTGGTGGTCAGTGACAGGCGACGATGACCACAAGTGCTCTCATGCCTCCATTTAAAGCATTTGGGTGTTTTGGTCATTGTTGGGTCCATTTCGGGTGCAACTGCAGAGTATAGATTATAGAGAACTAGAGAAAGAGAACTATAGATCAGAGGAAAGACTGAGGTGGTCTTTTTGATGGAAACGATCGCTGTCATTGCTCACCGGGCGTTGACAGGGCGACACACTGGGTTCCGATGTCAACCAGACCGCCGAGCATTGTTACCCATCCGGAGTAGCATTTGTTACCATTTAGGCAGACCTCACACGCTTAGACCCCCAAGAAGAGAGATGAGAGTATGGCAGAGGTCCCTTCGAGGGCCCAAGGCTAGATTTATAACCTTCGAGGTGCGGCACCTTTTCCAACCATTCAGATTTCTGAACCGGCGATTCGACACGCGGAAAGCTCAGGAAAGGAAGGCAAAAAGGTCTATCGAGTTCTCCCGACGAAGAGTGTAAGATGACAACACCTCGGTTCTGAAACACTGTTCAGAAGGTTTAATAATTCATCCAACGTATGGTGGTTATTCGAGTTTCATTTTTTTGGAATTGATGTGGCTGAATCGAGTTTAAATGGAAGTTGAATGTAAATGGGATTTTTCAAATGGTTTTCTAGCATCAAGCAAATATTCTAAGGTGGAAATTGAAAAAATCGGCTGATTTCTCGGCTCAGTTAAAAAGAGTAAAAAGAAATCTGAAGCACTATTCAGAAGGTTCCATAACACTAGTTTACTAAATTAGAAACGTTTTCTGCCCACCACATCTTAATATGATTTTTTAATGTATTTTGGCCCACTTAACACGAAAATCATACACAACATTTTTTTATGGAAGCGTTTCTGAGATATCAATGTTCAAATTTTTTTTTTCAATTTTCAGAGGTGTTCCGACGTTTTTGTGTATACCTCCAGTTCTAATTGACCGATTTGCCTAAACGGGTACTCAAATTGAACGTAACTGAATCCTGTACAACTTTCGATTCTAAAGTTTTCAGATCGGCCCAGTAGTTCAGATGTTAGCGATTTTAATAAGTTTGAAAAGTTGTATCTTTTGACAAAAATTGAGGTCGAAAATTCACGCAACGTTCTGGGAACAATAGAAATCGCAAATATTAGCCCGTTATTAAAATCGCTAGCATCTGAACTACTGGACCGATATGAAAACTTTCGGAGAGAAAGTTGTAGAGGATTCAGTTGCCTTCAATTTGATTGCTCGTTTAGGGAAATCGGTCAATTAGAACTTGAGATATACTCAAAAACGATGGAACAACTCTGAAAATTAAAAAAAAATTGAACATTGATAACTCGGAAACGCTTTCATAAAAAATGAATTTTTTATTGATTAAGCGGTTTTCTGGGATTCCAACAATTTAAGATAAAAAATTAAAGTATTCTATCGGGCCTACTTTAACAAAGGCGATTTTTCTGCTTAGTTGAAACGAAATAAAAAAATTGCCTTAAAGGTATGGTGAATGCTGCTTAAATTTTTTTTGATTATGGTTTCAGGTATCGCACAAACATTTTAGGATCAAAATTCTTGGTATTCTATAGGGCTTTTTTTTTTAAAATCGATTTTTCTGCTTAGTTCGTATGAATAAAAAAAATCTGAAACACTGATCAGAAGGTTCAATAATTCATCCAACGTATAGTGGTTATTCGAGTTTCATTTTTTTGGAATTGATGTAGCTGAATCGAGTTTATATGAAAGTTGCATGCAAATGGGATTTTTTTATGGTTTTCTAGCATCAAGCGAATATGGTATTCTGAGGTGAAAATTTAAAAAATCGGTCGGGCCCTTTTTTTACAAAGTCGATTTTTTTGCTTACTTAGTATGAATAAAAAAAATCTAAAACACGGCTCAAAAGGTACAATAATTCATCCCAAGTATGGTGGCTATTCGAGTTTCATTTTTTTTGAAATTGATGTGGCTGAATCGAGTTTAAATTAAAGTTTAATGCAAATGAAACTTTTTAATGGTTTTCTAGCATCAAGCGAATATTCTAAGGGGGAAATTGCAACAATCCCTCCAAACCATTCTTTAGAAATTCGATTTTTCTGCTTGAAATGTTGCTTAACATTTTTTCAGAAATGAAATCTTTATTAATTAAGCGGTTTTCTAGGATTTTACCAAAATTTTAAGATAAAAATTCGAAGTTTTCTATCTTGCATATATTAAAAAGGCGCTTTTTCTGCTTAGTTAAAACGAAATAATGAAATTTCCTTGAAGATATGGTGAATGTTGCTTAACATTTTTTTTCAAAGAATTTTTTTTCTTATTACGGTTTTCAGGCATCCCACCAACATTTGAGAATCAAAATTCTTGGTATTCTATCGGCCTTTTTCTTTAAAAAATCGATTTTTCTGCTTAGTTAGTAAGAATAAAAAAAATGTGAAACACGGTTCAAAAGGTACAATAATTCATCCAACGTATGGCGGTTATTCGAGTTTCATTTTTTCGGAATTGATGTGACTGAATCGGTCGGGCCCTTTTTTTAAAAAGTCGATTTCTCTGCCTTCAATGTTGCTTAACATTTTTTCAGAAATGAAATTTTTAATAATTAAGCGGTTTTCTCGGATTTTACCAACATTTTAAGATAAAAATTCGAAGTTTTCTATTTTGCCTATAATGAAAAGGCGCTTCTTTTGCTTAGTTGACACGAAATGAAGAAATCGCCTTAAAAATATGGTGAATGTTGCTTAGCATTTTTTAAAAAAAAAATTTTTTTTAAGTGGTTTTCAGGCATCCCACAAACATTTTAGGATCAAAACTTTCGGTATTATATCTGGCCTTTTTTTTAAATCGATTTTTCTGCTTAGTTAATAAGAATTTAAAAAAAAATCTGGAACATTGTTCAGAAGGTTTCATAATTTACCCAACGTACGGTGACTATTCGAGTTTCATTTTTTTGAAATTTATGTGGCTGAATCGAGTTTAAATGAAAGATGAATACAAATGGGATTTTTTGATGGTTTTTTAGCATCAAGCGAATATTCTCAGGTGGAAATTAAAAAAATCGGTCGGGCCTTTTTTTAAAAAGTCGATTTTTCTGGTTTCAATGTTGCTTAACATTTTTTCTCAAATGAATTCTTTATTGATTAAGCGGTTTTCTGGGATCCCACCAAAGCATTTTAAGGTAAAAATTTGAAGTATTCTATCGGGCCTATTTTAAAAAAGGAGATTTTTCTGATTAGCTAAAACGAAATAAAAAAATTGGCTTGAAGATATGGTAAATGTTGCTTAACATTCTTTTTTAATAGAAACTTTTCCGATTATGGTTTACAGGCATCTTAACACATTTTAGGATCAAAAATCTTGGTATTCTATCAGGCCTTTTCTTTAAATCGATTTTTCTGCTAAGTTAGAATAAAAAAAATCTGAAACGCTGTTCAGAAGGTTCCATAATTCATCCAACGTATGGCAGTTATTCGAGTTTCATTTTTTTGAAATTGATGTGGCTGAATCGAGTTTAAATGAAAGGAATGCAAATGGGATTTTTTGATGGTTTTCTAGCATCAAGCAAATATTCTGAGGTGGAAATTGAAAAAATCGGTCTGGCTCTTTTTTAAAAAAGTCGATTTTTCTGCTTTTAATGTTGCTTAACATTTTTTTTCAAGTAAATTATTTATTGGTTCAGCGGTTTCTTGGGATCCCACAAACATTTTGAGATAAAAATTCAAAGTATTCTGTCGGATCTATTTTTAAAAAAGTGATTTTTCTGCTTAATTAAAACGGAATAAGAATTGCCTTGAAGATATGATGAATGTTGCTTAACATTTTTTTTTTGAAAGAATTTTTTTTTATTATGGTTTTCAGACCTCCCACAAACATCTTAGAATAAAAAAATCTTAGTATTCTATCAGGAATTTTCCTTTAAAAAATCGATTTTTCTGCTTAGGTAGTAAGAATACAAAAAAATCTGAAACACTGTTCAGAAGGTGCTATAATTGATCCAACGTATGGTGGTTATTCGAGTTTCATTTTTTCGGAATTGATGTTGCTGAATCGAGTTCAAATGAAAGTTGAATGCAAATGGGATTTTTTATGGTTTTCTAGCCTCAAGCGAATATTTCAAGGTGAAAATTAAAACAATCGCTTGGACCCTATTTGAAAAAAGTCGATTTTTCTGCTCATTTAGTAAGAATAAAAAAATGCCTTAATGGACATGGTTCATGTTCCTTATCAATTTTTTCTTAATTAAATTCTTTATTGATTAAGCGGTTTTCTAGGATTTCATCAACATTTTATGATAAAAATTCAAAGTATTTTATAGGGCCTATTTAAAAAAAGGCGATTTTTCTGTTTAATTAAAACGAAATAAAAAAATGCCTTGGAACACGTGGTTAACGTTGCTTAACAATTTTTCTTAAATGAATTATTTATTGATTAAACGACTTTTTGAGATTCCACCAACATTTTGAGAAAAAAATTCATAGTATTCTATCGGGCCCTTCTTGAAAAAATCGATTTTTCTGCTTAGTTAATACGAAATAAGAAAAATCCCCTTAAAGGACATTGTAAATATTGCTTAAAATTAATTTTTCACATAACTTTTGTTTATGATTTTCAGGAATTCCACGAACATATCAAGATGAAAATTAAAACAATTGTTCGGGTGCTTTGTGAAAAAGTCGATTTTTATGCTTTTATATAAAGTGCTTTATTAATGTGAAATGAAAAAAATGTGCCTTAAAGGATATGCAGTGAATTTCAGATTATAATAAAAATAAGTAACAGAACCTTTTTCATAAAAATCGATTTTTTTCAATTAATACAAATTCATAACATTTATCGAAAAGGATATGGCAATTTTGCTTTATTTTTTTCCACTCCTAGATTATTTCAGTAATTATGGTTTTCTGATATCCATTAGATTAGGCTTTTTTTCAAAAAAGTTGATTTTTCTGTTTAAGTAATGCAATAATTATTCTTTTCTACTATTCGACAACAATTTTTAATTGAAATTTAAAATATTCTTTCAGACCTGAAAAAAGTCCTGAAAAAAGACTGAAAAAGAAAAAAGAAAAAAAAAGTCCTGAAAAAGACCTGAAAAAAAGAAAAAAGTTTCTGAAAAAAGTCGATTTTTATACTAAATTAATATGGAATGAAATACTCTTAAAAGACATGGTGAATGTTGCTCAACTTTTTTCATATGATTTTTTAATTAATTATAATGATAAAAACAAGTTGTCGGGACCTTTTGAAAAAAGTCGATTCTTGTGTTAAATTAACACGAAATGAAAAAGGTCGATTTTTGTCTTTAATTATTGCAAAAGTCGATTTATGAGTTTAAAATGAAAAATTTTGCTTAGAAAGACAGTGAATATTGCTTAAATTTTCTTTACTACGTTTTGGATTGATTATGGTTATCTACTATCCCGCCAAATGTTTAAGATAAAAATTGAAATTATCCATTTGGTTCTTTTGGAAAAAACTAATTATTTCATTTATAAATAAGGAATAAGAAAATTTGCTTAGCAGGAGACCGTGAATGTTGCTTTCTTTTCCCGTAAATTTTTTAGTGATTATGGTTCTTTGGCATCCCACAAATATTTTAAAGAGAAAAATAAAACAATTCATCGGGCCTTTTTGGAACATTCGATTTTTGAGTTCAATTGATACAAAATGAAAATATTTTTTTAAAAGGACATGGCTGATTTATTCTACATTTGGTTTTCACTGTTTTTTCATTCATTATTATTTCCTGACATCCGAAGAATATTTTCAGTTGAAAATTAAAACAATTGTTTTGGCTCTTTTGGAAAAAAGGCGATTTGAAGGACATGATGAATGACATTAAACATTTTTTAAAATTAATTATGGTTGATTTCATTTCCAAATTTCACAAAAGGAGGAAAACTATCAACACACATTTAATAATGCTTAAAATTAGTTAAATTTCCGTAATTTCTACTTTTTTATTCCTCTCTTTTATTATCCAATCCGTTCCTTCAATCTTCTCCTCAACAAACTTTCACCTTTATATCATTTGTTTTCTTTCCCTTTCCACTTTCTCTTTTCTCCTTTCTCATTGATCTCGCTTTTCTCACTAAAGTTCGACTTCTCCATTCCTCTTTTAAAAATTCTTATTCATCTCACCTCCTCAACTTTTCTTCTTCCTTTCTTCTCATCAATTTCTACTTCCTCATTAACCATAACAATTAACTCTTCCACTTCATTCTTTCCCTTATTTCAAAATACCTGAAATTCCTCCCAAGTCTCAATTTCACAAAAATCCTCAAAGGCCACCAACTTCACTAATGAAATTAGCAGAAGATGACTTCTGCAAATCAAGTTTTAAGGACACGAAACAGACAATTCGGAGATTCGCTCTCTCCTGTCGGTCGAACGAAAAGGCGTCCCGAAATATTACGCGATGAGAAAGAAAAAGAGTTGAAAAAATAAATAAAAAGAATAAAACAAAAATTCGGTCGGTGAATCCGACGTCTGAGGGCATCAAGAGCTTTTAACCTCCGGGTTCCTACCGACGGAGTTAGACGTGCGTTCACTCACACCTGAGCTAAGTCTCACAAGTGAGCGCCTTTGCTCGAGATTTTGGTTTGGTCGTGTTCAGTTAGTATATTTATCTGAGTGAGCCAAAGAACCGGCAAAGAACGACTGCGGGATTTTAATCTCCGGTGGGCGTGAGCTGGAGGATTAGCCTGAGTTGCCCACACGTCCGACAAACGGATTACAGGAGTGTCAATATCTTAAGGTGCAAGCATTATCCTTGCTGTCCCTTATTTCCTCTGACTTTCTGAGCTCTGACGCAATAAATGAGCCCGATCAACCTTTTTCATTGCGATGTTTTACAGCCATCTCACTATTCATAAATGAGGAATCGAAATTCCTAATGACACTATCAGATCTCGAAATAAAACGAACGATTCAGCTTCGTTTCAAAGTGTCTTTAGTATTCGAACCCAAATTTTTCTGTTGAGAAAGTTATATTTTTAGTTGAAGAGTGTGAAATAGATTATTATTTCAAATTATTATATATAATTATCAAGATTCTATTAGTGGCTAATGCCAGTAAGCGCGTTTATTTCGTGATGTTTATAAACGACGCGTTTCGATACAGATCTGTATCCACATCAAATTATTTTTCTTAACGAAAGATTGTTGAAGCTAGAAAAACAAAAAAGTAGAAGCTCAAGTGACATTTGTTTTAACAGAACTTAAAAATAAAAAAAAATATCAATTTAAATTAATATAACGTTTATCATAGCACAAATGGTAATTCACCTAGGTTTTATGGTTTACCAAAACTGCTCAAAACAAATTGTCCTCTGAGACCTATCATTTCTTTTCCAGGCTCACCGTTACATAATATATCTGAATGTTTACCTAAATCTTTACAAAAAAATGTAGGCAAAACTGATTACGACATTAAAGACAGCTGGGATTTCAAATAAAAAATTGATAAAATTAAAGATTGCTGATGACTACTCAGTTGTATCACTTGACATTGTTTCAGTGTACACAAATATATCTTGGAAATTAATTCTAAACTCCATAAATGAAAAATGGAAAGAACTAAAACAATATACTTTTTTAACTAATAAAGACTTTAGTGCAGTCCTCAGTTTATGCTTGGAATCTTTTTATTGCAAATTCAATCATGTTTTTTACAAACAGATACTTGGACTTCCTATGGAGTCACCAATTTCAGAAGCAGCTGCCAATATTGATATGGAAAATATTGAAAAAGAAATTTTGGATAATTTGAACTATCAAATTATCTTTTATTATAGATACATAGACGATTCATTAATTTGCCTTCCAAAAATAAAGTAGATGATATTATTAAAAAATTTAACTCAGCAAATGAAAAACTAAAACTCACTATTGAATAAGCAAAGGAAAATAAAATCAATTTCCTAGATTTAACACTCACAATAGAAAATAACAAAATTATAACTAATTGGTATA
>JAUMHM010000078.1:32863288-32891834 GCA_032362435.1 Melikaiella ostensackeni | reverse complement strand
TAAAGTCATGCCCTGTTTCAAGTTTATGCCTTGCCAATACTGAATTACGATTGTTTTTATGTTCATTTTTTCTTGTTTTAAGTGATCTCTTTGTTTGTCCTACGTAAACTGCATCACATTGCTTGCATTTAAATTTTTCGGAGTGCGAATATTCCTTCAAGTATTTTCGAAAATGTGAGTAATACGAGTAAATGAGTGTATGTCCAGCCAATAAAGGTTTATAATTTTAAGGTTAGGACCCATTTATTGCTCTTTCGAGGGAACAGGTGGAGCCTACCTACATGGGGATTTGATACGGGATAAAATAAGGCCTGAAAAGAGCCTTAATTATTTTAAAGATACATAGTAGGGTGTCTGGTACGGGACATGTAAGGTTATCACATACGGCCTTTTTCATTTCGAGCATGACGAGACACTATCAGGGCTTGATAGGGTTTACTTATCTGGGTCTTAAATATGATAAGTCAATCTTTGCTGGACCTGATACTGCTTGGATTTAAATTTCCGCACGGGATATTTCAGTGTATACTGGATTTTATTACCTTATTAAGGAGATATATCTTTAGATGATATTCAAATATGGTTTTAATATCACAATCTTTCGATTATAGATACTATACTCAGGTTATAAACTTTATTGCCTGTAGGTTAGTGAATACAAATTGTGAAATTATCATTCTTAAGGACGGTAAAGGAATCGATTGTTCCTCTACATGAATCATCTGTAGATTGTGTCATCACCCATCAGTTCAATACATGATGTGATTTACATAATGCAAAAATTACTTCTGACCATCTTTAAATGTTGCATATGGTTTGTGCCCCTATACAAATTGAGCATTAACCCTTGATCAACCTCAGCAACACCAACTTGCTACAACTTGCTCACAAGTAGCAACAGTTCTTAGCACGAATAAACTGTGAAATTAAAATCCACATCACGAGACAGAGAGGGGAATAAATACGAGAAAATGATAGCGATAGCGAGCACCTCTGGGAGAAGCAAAGTCGTAGTGAGCTATAGTGAAGGTGTCGGTTAGGTATAGGTGTCGGCGAGCGAGCAGGAATGACACGTAGCCTATGGCTTTTTTTTCCTCCTTATTCCCTTCCTTTGGCTTGGGCCGCCGACGAGGGATTAGCCTAATGGGTCCTGCCGTGGTCCCCCGTTTCCTCCCTCTCCCTATAAACTTCACCCCCTCCTTCCACCTCCCCCTGGTCCATCTATAGCTCACAGCATACGTTTCTGTGGCCATATGTATACAGACACACATATTCCTCCAGGAACCACCCACACATATAAAGCCACCTCTGTGGAACAACCAAGCCACTAAGTGATTCACAATCAGGATTATTGATTGTATCGGCGATCGACGATCCGTCGCGAACACTTGGGTCTTAGGATGATATCGGTAAATATAGAGGTGTCTGTGTAATACAAAACGCACTCTAAGGATGGCAGACTGACACTTATCTGACGATTAATGGGAGACAGATAAGGATTTGTGTATGCGAGGTGAGGTGGTAATTTAATTTCGGAATGGGTGATTCACTTTTGTTGTAAAAGATCTTTGCAGGAAGGTCTGGCTCTTTAATTGTTGTAGAATCAATTCGTGGATACAATAAGAAATTTGGATTTCTTTAGCTGTTTCATAGTCTCTTGGTGATTTGTCATTTTCAGATAAATTGCTATTGTATGAAATCATTTATAGGTGTCCTTTCATATCACCAATTATTTGAACGATTGTTAAGATTCTACTTTACTAGCCTTAAGATAGATTACTGTTTAATGATCCTATGAAAGGTCTTCTTGAACATCGATTATGACGGTAAAGCTACTGGTTTATACAAAACTTGAATGGACTTTCCTTCATTGCAACATTGAATGATTGCAAAATAATTGTTTCAGAAGAAGATGCAACTACAAGGAAGATTGAAATGTATGATTCACGTCTAGCGAATATGATAATCTCATGAACGTCGATCATGCATTGCTGCTGATCTTGATTCTTCAGGTCCTAAGGTTTACCGTTGATAGGCGCAATCAGTGAGGCACTCAAGATTGAAAGGCGCTCGATTGGTCGAATAGATCGCGTGAAAAGATGCGTGTAATCAATTAGAGGGGGCCCGCGGAGTCGAGAGCAAATATCTCTTTCGAAGCATCGTCATCCAGAAATGTGCTGGTCAGCATCCCTGCTGCGTGCGAAAAATCGAAATCATACAAGTACTGACGCGAGCCATTCAATAAACGAAATCACTAATAACGAGCCCAATGCCCACCGCCCACCAGGTGAAAGAAACAGAAAAGAACCTTATCCTAGACTCCTTTTACCGACATTTTCCGAATTCAATGGTTCTGATCTATGCTAAATGGACATCTGGAGCCTATGGTGCTAAAGAGCTATAATGGTAGTTTGTAAAGGTGATAATTTTTAGCAGGAATAAAAACATGAACAAGAACCAGATGTCGGTAATAGGAATCTAGACCTGAAGATTGTTCTAAAATTGTTTAAACTTTCACTTACCGCCACCCAGGATGCCATCAATAGTGTAATCCTTTTTCCCATCTTCACCTGGTCTTCCTCCCCGAAGAAGTCTGCTGATGGAACTGACACTCGGAGGATCAGAAAATCCTTCCTGTAAAATTCAGAAATTTAATTTAAGATTCGTAGAAATATTTAAATAGTTGGATCTTAGAATATATTTATATTTCAACCTCGACATATGTGTTCAATGATAGAATATTGTAAATCGCACCCACCCACGTGGAATTTGCAACAACAGTATTGCTCTACAATTTGACGTTATTATTTTCATAGTAGGATGATATTTTGCGTTGCGGTATTGAGGATTATTGCAGTCCTTCATTTCGCACCGTTATCTGTCTTTCCTACGGGTAGAATTTAAATAATCATCGGTTATAGGAAATATACCTTTACATATATATAGACCGTTGCATGCACTGTGATTTTACATTTAGTCATTTTCTAGATTCTGAACGCAGGTTATTACAATCGAATTTTCTTTTGATTTGCTCCCATTTTCACTAATATATATTATAAATTCTCTATGAATTATGAATGAAAATTACACATATAGTGAAAGGATTTAAAGACTTCATATCGGTTGAGTTTCCACAAATGGTTTTATAGAACTATACATTACTGAGCGAGTAAATAAACATAGTTTGAATTTCTTTTCAACTGACAGTGGAATTAAATCGTTTTTTAAATACGATTTCAGAATGGGCGTAAGAAAAGTAATTACTTTTACCAGAATGAATTGCAAAGTAAAAAAAAGGAGAAGAAAGTGTGCCTTTTATGAGAAAATCGTAAGAGTTGAGAAATCATGCGAGCGGTAGATGGCTTGAAATCAAAAGCAGAAGTTATCTGCTCGATCAAAGCCTTTATCGATTCAACTAATCGTTGCTGCTGGTTCGAGATGCAAAGAGAAAGAGATACTTTAAAGGGAAATTATGAGAGGTAAGAAGGCGGGAAAAAGTCAGAGGAAAGGATAAAATTCGAAAAGAACTAAAATCCTACATTTTGCATATAGGTAATCATCGACCTATAAAAATGCGATTGACATTTTAAGGGGATTTCAAATGAGAAATGAAATTTTCAATGAAAAAAA
Source organism: Melikaiella ostensackeni (assembly GCA_032362435.1). Classification (NCBI taxonomy): domain Eukaryota; kingdom Metazoa; phylum Arthropoda; class Insecta; order Hymenoptera; family Cynipidae; genus Melikaiella; species Melikaiella ostensackeni. The sequence continues at coordinate 32,888,204 of JAUMHM010000078.1, read as the reverse complement.
AACGATAATTTCATAGTGAAGAGTTCATTTAGTTTTCAGATTTTTTTAATACAGTTTTTCTACATCTTTGAAAAATATAATTATCAAGGTGGTCCAAGAAAAGGTGGATAATTCTGATTTACGAAAATTGTACTAATTTAACATAAATTATGACTTTAAGATCATCAAGGAGCAAAATCTGTAGATCATGTCACAATTATGTATTTAACTTTTTTGTAGACAAGAGTCCTGAGGCTGGTGTAATGCAATTGACATTCTTTTTATTTTTAATTTCGCTCATTGAAGAATAATTTCATATAAATAATGTGGTTAACTAATAGAACCTGTGGAGGTCAATGGAGAAAGTGCTGCTTCCTAAGAACAGGGATGTTTTTATTCTCAAAGGTTCTTCTTTCTCGATTCAACTTTATTGTATTAGGTTAACTTAGTTTTTTAAAAATTTCTTTTATTTTTGTAGCTTCTCTCCGGTGCTTATAATTCAATCTAATTGCAGGACTCTCTTTGTTTGGCGAAAATTTTGTGTGCTTTATCATTTTTCAAATTTGGCTACAATTGCGGAGAGAATAGAAGCAGAATTGAGGAGCATTTGTGTAATTAGCGAAAGTAATAATTCTTTTTGGAATCATTGCAGTATTTTTCAAAAAATCAACCCGATCCGGGGACACAAGAGAGGAAAGAAGAAGAGGAAACATAGCATAGGTCAAACCTCAAGTACAAAAATTGATGGACCGTATATGAAAGGAAGCCGATTTTGATGCTATTGAAACATACGCTCTTCCTCCTCCTGAAGTTTTTGCCTCTTATACAATTATATTACTTTGTAAATATTATAATAAATAATATAATGAAGCAATAAAGTATTTTACGATTTGAAAAAATAATTTAATTGTGATTTTCATTTGCACAGAAATGGGAAAATACAACCAATGTATCGGAAAATTGCCATTTCTTATATACCCAATCATGGGAAAAATTTCAACCGAAAATGGGAAAAATACAACCAATGTATCGGGAAATTGGCATTATTCCCATAATAAGGTATAGGAAAATTTCAGTCCTAGTATGAGCTAATTACTTCCAACACATGTATGGAAAATTTACCACCGATTCTTGTTACAGTGTATCTAAAATATTTAAATTTTACATTTTTATTAAAAATTATTAATGTGAAAACATAATGATTTTAGTAGAATAATAATGAAACTAATAATAAAACTTGCATTTTTTACTTAACTCCCAAATCGCAACCTTAAATATTCATGTATTAAGTTTCAAAAATACAAGAATGAAAATATAAGGCCCAAAATAATAAAGCTCAAAAACTACGAAACCATAATGAAAATAACATTTTATTTACAAAAACGGGCTTAGGGGCATCTACATATATTTTTTTCTGCCAAAAATTTAAGATATAAAGAATACATTGTCATTTTGACACCAAAAGAAACATTTTGTAGAGGTGATACTTTATAAGAAAAAGGTCTTTTTTTACCATTCTAGTATTCATAGAGATGAGAAACGATACTATCAAAATCCGGATTTTGGGGCGTATTAAAAATTAAGCATAATACAAAAATTCTGATATCAATTACCGACTAAAAATTGAACAAAAAATTTAAACAATAATTAATGAGAGCAATAAAATACAAACTGACCCAACTTTATTCAGGGCTCGAGTCGGGCCCATTCCTCCCGCGTTGTCTCGAAATGTTGGATCCGTTCGAAGATCTCTGATAAAGAGATAAATTGCATTCTCGAAAAGAGAGAGTGAGAGTGTTAAGAATTGAGAAAGCAATGTGAATAAAGAGGGAGAGAGTGAAGAGAATTACATTTCGAAAATATGTATAGATACATATATATCCTATGGTCTATACTATAGGTATGAAGAATTAAGTAAAGGCTGCACATATATGTTGTATAATGTATAGTGAGGAATAAGCTATAGGTAAGGCAAGCAGCGAGCGTGGCGGGCATTAATACGGCATTTAATGTTGGAAGGGGGCGTTGCTGGGCCTCAGGCCCTTTTCTCCGTCTCTCTTTTCCTGTCATCGCCCGGGCACGGCCGCACGTTACCGACACACCACCGGGTTGCCCCGACGCAGGATCGTTATTGTTTCTGAGAGATCCGCGATCTCCGATTCACCAACGAAGATAGCGATCGAAACTTGGATTTTGAATTGCGCACGAGCAGCGAAATCGCGTGCCCAACAGGCGTTGAGTTACTGATATTCTAGATCCGATTTCGCATTCCAAAAAATTCGGGAAAAAATAATTTAAATTGTGGCTTTTTGAATTATTCAAAATAGGGTAGTTTCCACAGTCAGATATCACTTTTCCAATTAATGTATCATATAGTTCGTAAAATTCGTATTTCATATACGGCAATAGAATTTATTTGCATTTTGTTTACAATTTTTAATTTGATGTTGAAATTTAAATTTTTTCTGACGATGTCTATTGGAGGGCCTCTGTGACGTCAAAGGTGTCGGATTTTCCGCCAATCACATCTTATGTCTTGATCGTTTCTTTCACGTCGACGTCAACATTGGAAATTAGGATATCTGTTTTTGTGGAAAAAGGGCTTTGTGAAAGATATTAGCGGAAATCTCACAAAATATCTTTACAGTAATACACTATTTTGAAAGCAATCCAGACTTCGTAAGTATACGTCAACATGGTGACATAACCTAACTTTTTTACAAACTCTCAATTTATGCACTAGAATATAAAAATGTATATTCATCTGTCAAAACGCATTAATTAAAGAAGTTCTCTCCCTAGAAGGACTTAAGCATAACTTGGCATAAGCTCTTTGTCAAAATTTTATCCAGAAGCCAATTGCGTATTGACCTGAATACTTGGAAATCTCTGTCAACTTTCATGTCACGTGGTTCCAATTTGAATTAGTGTTTTCGCGGTACCAATTTTTGAAAATATTTTTCTCTTAAACAAAGTGACGGAAAAAATGTCCAAGGTACTCTGAATTTAGCTTGAAATTAACTATTCAAAATTTTTCTTTTTAATTGCGAAACAATCATATTGAGGTCAATAAAGGTTGGAAATCTTCGTAAGGGGGCAAATGGTTTATAATTTGACTAATGCGCAGTTCTGATTTTAAAGTGTCAGTCCAAAGTTGAAATACACAGTAAAAAATTTTATATTTTCTCGACTGATATTCTTTTTCGAAAACACGAAGAAAAATCCATACCCCAACTCAGCAAAATCAACCTCTTAATTTTATTTGAACCAATTTCTAGTATTTAAAAAAATTACCCTTTTATAGTTGGCCATGCCCCAACTCGAAAAAATCTACCTCTCAATTATATTTGACCCCATTTCAAGTATTTTAAAAGAACCACCCGTTTATAGTTGTTCATACCCAAACTCAACAAAATCTACCCCTCAATTATATTTGAACCCATTCCCGCAGTATTCGAAAAATTACCCGTTTATAGTTGTTCATACCCCAACTCGGCAAAATCTACCTCTCAATTATATTTGAACCCATTTCAAGTATTTAAAAAAATTACCCTTTTATAGTTGGCCATGCCCCAACTCGAAAAAATCTACCTCTCAATTATATTTGACTCCATTTCAAGTATTTAAAAAGAGCCACCCGTTTATAGTTGTTCATACCCCAACTCGGCAAAATCTACCTCTCAATTATATTTGAACCCATTTCAAGTATTTCAAAAAATTACCCTTTTATAGTTGGCCATGCCCCAACTCGAAAAAATCTACCTCTCAATTATATTTGACCCCACTTCCATTATTCAAAAGAATCACCCGTTTATAGTTGTTCATACCCCAACTCGACAAAATCTTCCTCTCAATTATATTTGAACCCATTTCCGCAGTATTGGAAAAATTACCCTTTTATAGTTGGCTATGCCCCAACTCGGCAAAATCTACTTCTCAGTTACATTTGAACCTATTTCCAGTATTTTAAAAAATTACCCTTTTATAGTTGGTCATGCTCCAACTCGGCAAAATCCAACTCTTAATTATATTTGACCTCCTTTCCAGTATTTAAAAAAATTACCCTTTTATAGTTGGCCATGCCCCAACTCGAAAAAATCTATCTCTTAATTATATTTGACCCACTTTCAAGTACTTTAAATAAACCACCCGTTTATAGTTGTTCATACCCCAACATGGCAAAATCTACCTCTCGATTATATTCGAACCCATTTCCAGTATTTAAAAAAATTACCCTTTTATAGTTGGCTATGCCCCAACTTGGCAAAATCTACCTCTTAATTATATTTGACCCCACTTCCATTATTCAAAAGAATCACCCGTTTATAGTTGTTCGTACTCCAACTTGTTTAGAAACATAATGATGTATACAGGTTTGACTTATGTATTAATATTAGCATAAGTTAACATTGAAATAACTGCATAAATGAAAAAGCAAAAATAGTACAATAAAGTAGCCATTTATTGATAATGAAATTTAGTTTGAGATAAGGTTAACAAATGCGGAGCCATTGTTTTGAGTTGAGATATTCCCGTTTTCAAAAAAGTTTAGTAGAATTTTACATTATAGTTTGATTAGAAGATACAGTATAATCCATATCGACAAATTGCCCTTTGAAACGTCAAAACTCAACGTAAGATGAGAGAAGTTACGTTATAGTATATGAAATTAAAGGATGCGAAAATTAAAAAAAAATTTGATTTCAAGAAGGATACGAAAGTCTGAAATATTGCAAATTTTTAATCTTATTTTACTCTTTCTTGGACCTTATGAACCGAAACCTTGATTTTACATTTAAAGTCGAATGTTCGTAAAAGGGCGATTCTACTGAAGTGACCCTTTTCAGGTCGACTTTTGGGACAGTAAATTTTTTAGATCTCAAATCTTTTTTCACTGAAATGAAATCATACGACTTTCGAAGATGAGGTGATTCGCGCAAAACTGATTCTCAAAAATATTGATATTTCAGGGGTAGTTTTGTACCACATGAGTTCACAGTGGGTCAGGAGATCCGTTTCCGTGGCCAAAAGTCGGCGAACCCATCAAAATATACAAAAACAGATTCTAATTTCACCTATATATGGTTTTTTAGTTTGCTGATTTCGAATTTGAAGTAAAAATTAAAGACAACAAAATGACGGATCAAATATGGCAGACAAGTATTTAAAAAATCTATTGGATTTACTCGAAACGTGGTATCTGAGAACGTTTCATTAGAAGACGATTTTTCATGAAGGAGAATTTTAACTTTGGATTGTTTAAACAATTATGGTATATAGAATTTGTTTGAGAATGCGAGTTACGAAAAAACTACATAATAGCGCCAGTCGATTCTGCGGGAAAAATTACATAGGGTCCATGTGTTAAACAATTTTTTTTCTTCAACCCTGTTGTTTATGTAGTATGAATAAAGAATTACATCGTACGACACCCGCTTACGCATTTAATTATACTACACAGGCTCACTATTAGTTTTTTCGTAATTCACATTTCTAAAAAAATTGTTTGAACTCAAATTGTTTAAACAACCGAAATTTTAAATTATTTTTTTATGAAAAATCATCTTATAATGAATTGTTCTCATTCCAGATATTATTCTGTTTTGAGGAAAACCTGAAGACAAAGGTCTAACACTCTTATTGTTAAGAAGGGTTTGTGCTGGAAATTTATCAAGTACGTGCAATTTTAGTGAAAACATTCTAGTTTCAGAGCATACTACTTAGCGATTTAAACATCAAAAACATTTCAATAAAAAAAACACCGCGAATGCTAAAAATCATGTTAAAGACATGGTAAAAAGGCTTTGGAAATTACCAGACTTCGGAGATGACCAAGTGCAAATATTTTCTTATGTTATAAACAACGCGATTAAGTTAAACAATTTTCTTGTAAAATCTTCAAATATACAAAAACTTTTTATGGTATGTTATTGTCATAGTATTTAAAATTCTCTTGTTGTTCTCTATAAAACGAGGATTCGTAAATGAATCGGAATTTTTAGTTGTGACAAAATAATGATTTCAATTATGCATTACAAAACAAAATTTTCGTATCTATAAACTAATTATAGTGAAAATAAATATAGAGGTCTGAACTTTAATTTCATGGGTAATAAAGCTTTATTTACGTACTTTTAAGTATGTTAAAACAAGATAATACGTTATTCTATTTTGAGGAAAACTTGAAGACAAAGTTCTAGCGCTCTTATTGTTAAGAAGGGTCTGTGTTAGAAACTTATGAAGTACCTTCAATTTTAGCTAAAATACTGCATTTTCAAAGCCTACTGCTTAGAAATTTAAAAATTAGGACATTCCAATAAAAGAACCCCGCGAATGCTGAAAATCATTTTAGAGACATGACATGGCAAAAGGGCTTCGGAGATGACTCACTTGAAGTTGTCACATACATTCAACTTATGGAAAACCGGTTACAAAATTTTTTCTGTTATTACTTACGGGCAAAATTATCTCTATGCAAATTTTTAACAACTGAAAATGAATAGTGTCAGAAAAATAACCGGGACCTCGAAAAGGTTCTTTGAGTAGAATGACCCAAATACAAAAAATTAAAACAAACTGTTGTTTCGAAAAATTTGTTGTTTCGAGTTCATGCTAATTTGATAAGAAACTTATTATTTATGACACATTTTTTCTCATTTTCTGAAAAATCCTGCTCACCCACAAAAATGTGAAATTTCTAGATAAAATACAAAAGAATAATGAAAAAGGAATATATCCGGTTGTATGTTAATTTTTCAAAAATCTATAATGCAAAATGTGCAAGATTGTGTGGGTGTAGTCGGCGGGTATCGTATTAGAGGACACGCGAGTTGCCCCGGGGTCCTCACGTACCCCTGCTCACCTCGTACCGCCTCGTGCACAATATTAAAAAGCTCCATTCAGTGTGATCGCGGTGTGAGATATAAGTACCTATGCAAGACGTTCAATTCGATCGAGGGGTCAAACGTTGGCCGGCGGTACTCACGGATGTAGAAAATATAATGCGCCAGGACGAATACACCAAATTGTCCCCGGGGTTGTTGCAAGGAAGCTATGTGCAGTATGCACCACTGCGATTAAAGATTATCATCTTGCGAGTGACGCTAAAAAAATCATTAACTTTCTGCTACTTAGATCTCCATCGAATATCTTGATGTATTACGGAAAATCGTCCCCGCAAGCCTCTTAGACCTATTACTCAGGTGTGAAATTGAAATTCACGATTGCAAGATTGCAACATTCTGTGTGGGTGTTTCTACTGAAGAAACCCTTTTCAGTTCGACTTTTGTGGCAAAATTTACTTTAGATTTCTCAAAAATGTGGATATTTTAGGGGTAGTTTTGCATCGCATCAGATCACAGTGGATCAGGAGATCCGATTTCGTGGCCAAAAGTCGACAAAACCATTAAAATGTACAAAAATGAATCCTAATTACGCCTATACATGGTTGTTTGGGTCGCTGATACCGACTCTAAAGTCAACATTTCAAAAAACAAAATTAAGTTCCAAATATGGCGGACAAGTTGTTACGAACTGTTGTGAGTAATATCATTCCCTGACGATTCAAAAACAATAATAATATTTTTAACGTGTATTATTTACACGGGTAGTAGAGTCGAATCCCTGTTTTATTTCTTCAAGACGTTTTTGCTGCTGATATCACTCGCACCGTGTTAGGGTATTTAAAATAATTGGTTAAAGACAATTTCATCACATATTTGTTAACTTTACTTCCACAAAAGAATTTAAATAAAGTGGAGAGATCATGTGTATGTGTGTGTATTTTAAATGTTTAATAAAAACGGTTTCTACGTTACCAAATCTCCTCAGCGCGAAAAGTTGTTCACAAATCCAACCCGCACTTTTCTAAAATATGTTAGATTTTAGATTCATGTTAATCTTCCTCTAAATTCTGAAACTACTTAGGATCATTCTTTTGTAAGGCACTTGAGAAAAAGAGGGCTTTAATTTCCTGTCCTTTATTTGGACTCACTTCCTCTTCGACTTGATAATTTCAAATAGTACTCGCGGACGAACGGAATAGGAAGAACCGCATCTTGAGATAATATTCTAAAGTTTAAAACTTATTTAGCATTAAATATAAAACATTTTTCGTTTGTTAGTTTTAATTAATAGATTTTACGTCAACTTCAGAATGACAAAAAGGAAAATATATCAAAAAGAACAAAGCAAATGTGTGACGGGCTGGATTCGCGAACCGAGAAGTTTTACTTCTACCTGTAGATACCTGTACGTAGGTCGTAGAGAATCTGCACTGATAATTTATCTCTTCGTTTCCACGTTACTTCCTATTCATGTATGAAAAATTTGTTTAAAAATGCGAGTTACGAAAAAACTAATAGCACCATTCGTTTCTACGGGGAAAATTACATAGAGTCAGTCCATGTGTCAGACAATTTTTTTCTTCAACCCTGTTTGTTATGTAGTATGCATGAACAATTACACCGTATGACACCCGCCTAAGCATTCTGTTATACTACATAACAAAGAGGGTCGAGAAAAAAATTGTCTAACACATGGACTGTACGTAATTGTTATAACTTTATAAGTTGTTCATTAATTTTCAAATTATGACAATTTTCCGTTGGTAATACTATTCTAATATTAGATTACGATGATTTTAAGACAAAATCAGTTTTTAGAAAAAACTGATATACTTAACAATACATTTAAATAAATTGTTCATAACAATTAACTTGTACTTTGAACTGATTATTTACGTCCCTTAAGTATATCTGCATTAATTATAATAAATAGCGAGTTTATTTAGACAACTTTCTTTTAGATAAAGTATCATATTAATTTTGTCGCTATAGAGTAATGCCAAGATGAATGTTTATGAAGGTATTTTTAATTTAATTTTTTATATTAGATTTGTGTATTTAAGACAAATATGCATATCTAAGTTATAAGAATAATCTCTCACTAGATTTAAACAAAATATTTATTCATATTGTGGTTGAATAATACTGTAAGTGCAAACAAGATAAAATCTCTGAGTCGCAGCGAAAAAAGGCTTCGGAGATGACCAAGAGCATACATTTTCTAATGTTATAAACAACTCAATTCAGTTGAACAATTTTCTTGTAACATCTTGGAAGATACAAATACTTCTTATGATGTATTATTGTCACAGTATTTAAAATTATTTTGTTGTTCTTTATGGAAAACAAGGATTCGTAAATGAATCGGAATTTTTACTAGTGTCAAAATAATGATTTCAATCATGCATTACAAAATAAATTTTTCACATATATAAATTTATATGGCTGAAAAATTAATATAGAGGTCTTATCTTTAATTTCATGGATAATAAAGCTTCATTCACATACTCTTAAGCATGTTAAAACAAAATTATGCAATGTTATTCTATTTTGAAGAAAATCTGAAGACAAAGTTCTAAAGCTTTTATTGTTAAGAAGGGTTTGTGCTGGAAATTTATTAAGCACGTATAATTTGATTTCAAACATTTTAGTAATAGAGCATATCATTTAGAAATTTAAAAATCAAGGACATTCCAATTAAAAAACGCCGCGAATGCTAAAAATCATGTTAGAGACATCGCAAAAAGGCGTCGGAGATGACCCATTTGAAGTTCCCACATAAATTCAACTTACGGGAACCGTTCACAGTTTTTTTTTGTTATCACTTACGGGCAAATTTGCCACTATGCAATGTTTTAGCAATTGTAAATGAATAGCGTCGAAAAAAATGACCAGGACGTCGAAAAGGTTTCTTTCACTTTTATGTCCCTCAAAGATATTTAAGTGAGTGTTGTAAGTTAAAAACTTAGTGTAATGTATACTGTACAAATGGTTTTAAATAGATAAATTCTCTAAATCAAAAGTAATTATAGTTTGAATGTTCTATTTCATAAAAGCTCCCCTTCCCGCAAGTTTTTTTCCACTTTTGAGAATTAAATTAAAAAATATTTAAACTTGATATTGATTTGTTTATTGCAAAAATATACTCAGTCTGATGTTCTCTTACCTCTACAAGATGCAATAATTATTTTCCATATTCTTGACACATGCAAATTCTCGATATTAAAAATGGTTCACATTTACGTGCTTAGAATTTTTAATTCTTTCAATTAGCAAATATTTTAATTTTTCGCAATTCAAGAAACTTAAATTATTCATATAGAATAATTTTAGTTCTCAGTGCATCTCCTTAAAATGGTCTTATTTGAAACATTTTTTATTTTAAAGATTCAAAGTTTAAATTTTCTAATTTTAAACATCCAGATTATTATTGAAATGTTGTTGAGTTTCGAGTGTTTCAAGTTTGAAATTTTTTAATTTTGAACGATTCATAATGAAACTTATTCTATTTTTAAAGTTTTCAATTAAAAATTCATTCATTTTGATTTTGTAATTAATTTTGAAAGGTACATAGGTTGGCTTTAATCTGAATTTCGTTCATTTTAACTCTTTACTCTCTGCATTCGAAACAGCGAAAATTTACCGAGAAATCAGAGCCAATTTACTGAAATTCCAGTCCGGTTTCACTAATTTTCCTGTCGTAAAATCAGTAAAATTTCAATGACACAAACTATATGGATTTTCTTTGAATAAAATTTTGTGAGCGTTTTCAATAAAGTTATCCAAATATGGACCGTTACTAAAAATTCAGTAACTTTTTCTCTTGTGAAATTGTAAAAAACTACTGAAATTCTAATGATCAGTCTCTGATTTCTTAGTGAGTTTTCAATGACAGAGGTAGACAGAATGGCGTCACTCTCTGAAGATGAATCAGTAAAATCCACTGATAAATCAGAAAATTCCAGTAAAATTGAAGGACGTTTTGCGCTATTTACAGAAATTCCTGTATGATTTGCAGAAACTTCCAGTAAAATCAACAGGAAAACTTCTCCAGTCACTAATCTTTTAAATTAACATATTATTCTATAAAATTAGAAGATTTTATTTCTCAGGGTGTCTACTTGATGCATGATTTTAAACTTCTGGTCATTTCCCAATTTTCTGCTGGGCAATTGTTGATTTTTTCCTTTCAGTTTAAAAGAGTTAAAAAGATTTAAATAATTTCAAACGATTTTCAAATACTTCAAGAGGTTTCTAAACATTTTAAAAGATTTAAAAATGTCCTGATTTGAAAAAGAATTATGTTGGAACATCAGATAATAATTTTTGGTGATAATAATTACAATTCAGATTCGGAACAGAGAATTTTGTAAAAGGATTATGATTCTGAATTTGAACAGGCATTTCTTTTTAAATTGTCTCCTTCTATATCAGAATTTTCCAAAATTTTTGTAACGCGTCACGAATTCTCTGTCCCAAGTCAAATTATGATTCTTTACCGAAAATCCCAAATGTACCTCAGAATTATAATTATTTTAGAAAATTCTTTTGTAAAATTCCCTGTCACAAAATAAAAATTACAATTCTTTAAGAAAATTTCCTGTTTCAAGTCACAGTTACATTAATTTCAAAAAATGTCCTGTTCCAAGTCAGAATTATATTTATTTACAACATTTCATATTATAATTTAGAAATATAGAAACTCCCTGTTTCTGAAATTTGTAAAGGGGAAGTTTTAAATTCTTGAAAATTTGTATTTAAAAAACAAAGAATTTTTGCATTCAAACAAATTTTGATTTGGAACAAGAAATTCCCTCATCATACATTACAATTATAATTATTTTCCAAAGTTCCCGTTCCATGTCAAAAATTCCATGTTTCAAGTCAAATTATAATTTTTTTGCGGAAACTCATTGTCCTAAAGTAAAAGTTATAAATCTTCACGGAATTTCCCTGTCCTAAACTCAAATTTATATTCCTTTACTGAGATTCCATGTCGCAACTTAGAATTATTATAATTCTTTTCAAAAATTTCCTGTTCAAGTCAGGATAATTGTAATTCCTCACGTGATATTTTTAAATATTTTTTTGATTTATTTCCTGTTCCAACTCAGAATTATAAATCTTTTAGAAAATTCCTTCTATCAAAGTCGAAGTTATAATTCTTTAATGAAATTCCCTGTCCAAATTCAGAATTATAATTCTTTCAGAAAACTCACTACCTACTCCATGTCAGAATTGTCATTCTTTTGGAAAATTCCCTATTCTGAGTGAGAATTAAGATCTTTTTGATAATCTCCCTATTCCAACTCAGAATAGGAGTAATGAAATACACTAGAACCTCGATATAAGGACGGTTTCGAGCATGTCCTGAAATGGCTTTGACTTAAATCGAGGTTCACTCGAACCCAAACATTCAGGGCTGTATCAGCCACTTCCAATAGAAGTACATAATATTAATTATCTGTATTTTGTACAAATGTAGATTTTTGTTACCATAAAGGATGAACATTTTTTAACAATGAAGCCTAATTAATGATATGAGCATTTTCCGCGTGTGTTAAAAAATAAATGCGAAATATGCACGCAAGTGTTCAAATTGCCTGCTTTATGGCTACGGAACTGCTCAACTCCGCTGCGCTCACAACGCTTCTGTCTCTATTCGTTGGACCCCCTCATCCAGGACTGCAGCTGACCGAAATTCTAGGAACAACTTATATCGAGGAACCTTATATCGAGGTTCCAGTGTATACGAAACTGCTTTTAATATGCATATTAGGATATTTGAGAAAAAAGTCCCGATTACCGAATTAAATTCTCGGTCGTTCCCAGGATTTCCCGCTTTCCCGGTCAGGTAGACACTCTGTTTCTCCATCTAACAAAGATTTCATAACTAGATTTCTCTCTTGGAATCAGCTCATTTATTATATCTACAAAAATAATGTCTAATGCAGAGCAATTTCTTGGCTTGCGTACTACTATGTTGCAGAGACGACTAGTTATTACTATATTAGCCAATATTTCTAGGGGAAATTCTAAGATCGAGAGTTGTCACGGAAAATTAATGAAGCAATCATAGAACGCTCATAACGGTTATTTGCGTTCGTGAAAGTAACGAAGTTTACTGATTGTCTTCAGTAAAAGATATCGTTACCAAAGGTAATTAAACTCCCTGCGCCTGTCCGAGATTGATTGACTCTTCAAGAGTTCTAAGTTCTCATCAGAGATGTTTTGCAACAAAGAAATGTACGTAGTTCGTCTCTTATTACCTTCAACATTCACTTCCTGATGTGAAATTTTTATAAACTAAAACCTGCCATTATTATGAGTAAATTAAGAAATATTTTTACCTTCATTAGCGTTTCCCTAATTTCCCAAGAGAATACTCCAGGGTTTTCCCTCTTGATTTCCTCAATTCTCGCTTCAACCTCCGGTGTCGCAACGCGTGGTTTACTGCCACCAATCACTCCTGGCTTTATCGAACCCGTTTCTTGATAACGGTTCAAAATTTTTGATACACATCCATGAGAAACTCGAAGTTGTCTCGAAATTACACAAGGCCTTACTCCATTTGCCGCCATTTCGACAATTTGTCGGCGAATGTGATTTGGAAGAGGACGTCCATTAATAAACACCCCACCGAGTTGATTCATGCGCCCTTGGCCTGAAAACAAAACAAGAATTCAATTAATTCAAATTATCCGACTCGTTTTTCATTATTATTATATATTTCGGCTGGAAAAAAGAAGTGGAAAGGGGAAAGCGGGAAGCCGTGAAGGAATAGAGGGAAAGAGTAAGATGGAAAGGGATAAAGGAGAAGAAGAAAGGCGTGTTTTGGAGGAAGGTAGATGTAAACGAAGTAGAGGGATTTGTTGGGAGATGGGGGTAGGAGCAAAAATTTATATGGGAAAATGGAGATGGAGAAGGGTAGGTAAGAAACTGACATGAGAAGGAGTATGTGGGAAGGGGGTAGATGGAAAAGGGTAGATTAGAAATGGATACAAGAAGGGGTAGATTAAAAGGGTATGTGGAAAATAGAGATAAAAAGGAATAGGTGGAAACGGGGTAGATGGAAAAGGGTAGCTGAGAAATGTAGATGAGAAGGAATAGATGGAAAAAGGTAGGTTAGAAATGGATATGAAATGCGGTAGATGAAAAGGGTATGCGGGAAATGGAGATGGAAAGGAGTAGATGAAAAGGGTGTAGATGGAAAAGGGTAGTTTAGAAATGTATATGAGAAGGGGTAGATGAAAAGTGTATGTGGAAAATGGAGATGAAAAGAAGTAGGTGGAAAGGGGGTAGATGAAAAAGGGTAGATTAGAAATGGATACAAGAAGGGGTAGATGAAAAGGGTCTGTGGAAAATAGAGATAAAAAGGAATAGGTGGAAACGGGGTAGATGGAAAAGGGTAGCTGAGAAATGGAGATGAGAAGGAATAGATGGAAAAAGGTAGGTTAGGAATGGATATGAAATGCGGTAGATGAAAAGGGTATGCGGGAAATGGAGATGAGAAGGAGTAGATGAAAGAGGTGTAGATGGAAAAGGGTTGTTTAGAAATGTATATGAGAAGGGGTAGATGAAAAGGATATGCGGAAAATAGAGATGAAAAGGAGTAGATGAAAAGGAAGTAGATGGAAAAGGGTGAATAAGAAATGGAGATGAAAAGAAATAGATGGAAAAGGGTAGATTAGAAATGGATATGATGGAAAAGGATAGATGAGACATGAAGATGAAGAGGAGAAGGTGGACGCGCGGTCTATGGAAAGGAGGTAGGTGGGAAAGGGTAGATGAGAAATGAAGATGAGAAGGAATAGATGGAAAAGGGTGGATAAGGAATGGAGATGGAATGGAGATGAAATGGAGAAAGTAGACAAGCGGTCAATGGAAAGGGGGAAGGTGAAAAAGGGTAGATGAGACATGGTGATAAGAAGGAATAGATGGAAAAAGGCAGATGAGAAATGGAAATTGAATGAATAGATGGAAAAGGGTAGATTAGACAGGGATATGAAAAGAGGTAGATGGAGAGGGCATGTTGGATATGGAGATAAAAAGGAGTGTGTGGAAAGGGGGTAAATTGAAAGGAGTAGAGGATAAATAGAAATGAAAAGAAGTAGGGTAATAGAGTAGATGAAAGATGGTAGATGAGAAATAGAGATGAGAAGGAGTAGGTGGAAAGGGGGTAGATGGTGAACGGTAGACAAGCAATGGAGACGAAAAGGAGTTGGTGGGAAAGGGGGAAGATGGAAAAGGGTAGATAAGAAACCGAAATCTGAAGGAGTAGGTAAAAAGGGCGCAGAGGGAAAACACTAGATAAGAAATGGAGATAAGAAGGAGTAGGTGGAAAGTGGATAGATGGAAACAAGAAAATGATAAATGGAGAAGTGAAGGAGTAGGTGGAAAGGGTGTAGATAGAATAGGGTAGATGAGAAATGGAGATGAGAAGGAGTAGATGGAAAAGGGTAGATGAGAAATGGAGATAAGAAGGAATAGATGGAAGAGGGCAGATGAGAAATGGAGATGAGCAGGAATAGATGGAAGAGGGTAGATTAGAAATGCATATGAGAAGGGATAGATGAAAAGGGTATGTGGAAAATAAAGATTAAAAGGAGTAGGTGGAAAGAAGGCAGATGGTAAAAGGTAGATGGGAAATGGAGATGAGAAGAAGTGTTTGGAAAATAGGTAGATGGAAAAGAGTGGAGTATAAATGGAGATGAGATGCAGTAGGTTAATGGGGTAGATGAAACATGGTAGATGAGAAATGAAGATGAGAAGGAGTAGGTAGAAAAGGGGTAGATGGACAAGAGTAGATGAAGAACGGTGATGAGAAGGAGTAGGTGGGAAGGGGGTAGATGGAAAAGACTAGATGAAATGGAGATGAGAGGAAGTAGGTGGAAAGGGGTAGATGGAAAAGAGTAGATGATTGATGCCGATGAAAAGGAGTAGAACAAAAGGCTGGATAGAACATAGTAGATGAGCAATGGATATGAGAAGGAGTAGGTGGAAAGGGAGTGATGGAAAAGGGTAGATGAGAAACAGAGATGAGAAGATGTGGGCAAAAAGGAGAAGATTAAAAAGGGTAGATGAGAAATGGGAATGAGAAGGGTCAGGTGAAAAAAGTGTAGATGGAATAGAGAAATTGAGGAATGGATATGAGAAGAGGTAGTCGAAAAGTGTTCTGTGGTAAATGGAGACTAGAAGGAGGATGTGGAAAGGGGGTAGATACCAAAGAGTAGATGAGCAATGGAGATATGAGTAGGAATTGGTGGAAGTAGGGTAGATGAGAAATGGAAATGTGAAAGAGAAGATTGAAAAAGGTAGATGAGAAATCGAGATGAGATGGAGTAGATTAAAATAGGTAGTTGAAAAATGGAGGTCAGAAGGAGCAGGTGGATAAGGGTAGATGAAAAAAGGTAGATGAGAAACGGAGATGAGAAGGAATAGATGGAAATGGGGTAGATGGAAAAGGAAAGTTGAGAAACGGAGTTAAGAAGGAGTAGGTGGAAAGGGGTAGATGGAAAAGAGTAGATGATCAATGCCGATGAGAAGGAGTAGGTCAAAAGGTTGGATAGAACATAGTAGATGGGAAATGGAGGTGTGAAAGAGTAGGTAGAAAGGGGGTAGATGGAAAAGAGTAGATAAGAAATAGAGATGAGAAGGAGTAGGCCAAAAGGGGGTAGATGGAAACGAGTAGATGATAAATGGAGATGAGAAGGAGTGGTTGGAAAGGGGTTGGATAGAAAAGGGTAGATGAGAAATGGAGATGAGAAGGAGTAGATTGAAAAACGCAGTTGAGAAATGAAGATGAGAAGGAGTAGGTGGAAAAGTGTAGATGAGAAATGGAGATGAGAAGTAATAGGTGGAAAGGGGGTAGATTGAAAAGTGTAGATGAGAAGGAGTAGATGGAAAGGTGGTACATGGAAAAAGGTAGATGAGAAATGGAAATGAGAAGGAGTAAATTGAAAAAGGTAGATGGGAAATGGAGATGAGAAAGGAAGGTAGTGAGGGCTGTTATGGATTCAAAATTGCCACGAAATAGCTAAACTTGAAAAAGATTGAGCATAAACCTATATAATTAAGGAAAATGAATTCGTAATTATCAAAAAACAGTTTTTGAAGTTCGTACGACTTTTGGAAAAGAGATTACGGTAATGACAATGTTTTTCGGGACTCTTGTAAGGATATCCACCGAAGGCGTACATAATGCATAAACACAGTAATTATGTCGACGGGTATGTACGGGAAGGTCGATGATACAGGTAGCAGTGCCACGTACGAAGGGCGGCTAATTCGACTAATGATCAGACTTTATACTCGTTAGTTCGGGAAACGATCGCAGCACGCCTACCCGCGAGCATAAATCCACCAATTTTACGCCTCTTATGCCTTTTTTTCGGGTGATTCCAGCGCCGAGAGTCCGCGGCCTCTCGTCCTGTTATCTGATTTCACGTTTTTAGCCGGGGATCCCCGCGCTAATTTCAAGCTCAATCACTGCCGCTGTTTTTCGAATAGTCGCTCAACCATTTACGTTTTGCGTTTACGGGTCTCACCTGCGACTCATCTCAAGGATAAATAAATGGTAATCAGTGTAATCGAGCATAGCAATCACACGCATTGAAATATCCACTATATAAATGAAATCAGAAAGTGTGATAAAAATTAATTATTCTATATAATGTTTTTAATATTATAATTACACAAAATGCGCAAAAACTCCTTATCAATTCAAATTTTGTTAATTTTGATAAGCATTTCAAGTTTCTCGATCGGAGTCTACATTTATCATATTTTAATATTTTTTGGAAATTTCACTATGGTACATGGGCATATGTCTAGAACCTTTCACTTTTATGTCCCTCAAAGATATTTAAGTAAGTTTTGTAAATTAAAAAGAAATTGTTGTTTCGGGGTAACTATTATAGTGTAAAGGATGCTGTACAAATGATTTTAAATAGATAGATACTCTAGATCAAAAGTAATTGAAGTTTGAATGTTCGATTTTTAATGATATCAGCTTGTCTCGATGCACATTTTCTTATGTTTTTATGCTTAAAAACTATGGCGATACAAGATAAGCTTATGAAACAGTGTGTATTTCAAACCAGAATCATGTTCGTTCAAGAAAATCGGTATTTCGTTCAATCCTAACAAAAGTTATATAGGCTTTAAAATGATGTCCCTCGATTTTGACATTTCGACCGTTATGGTTATATTTACGTGATTTATTCACAGAAGCAAGCTTGCACATGTTTGAAAACTGTTCAAAGTTAAAATTAAAGTAATAATAAAGGGTAGGAACTAATTTACACTATTGTGCGCATTTGCTTCACAAGGAATAGTATTTCGAAAAAATAAATCGTCTGCGTACAAAATTTGAAACGACCATTATAACTATGAAAATTAAACAAAAATTAGAATTTATTCAACGTGAAGTTGCTAATTCACAAATCTCAAGTGACGTCATAGAAGAAAAATGTCATAATCTTGGTTACAAATTCAAATAGTTATAATGATTAGCCTAGAGGTTAGATTTTTTCAAAGATGAATCGTTTTACAAATAAATTGATCCTGCTGAGGGAAAAACAAGAGAAAATAAAACCAAAAATTACTTCTAAGCGTAACAAATGATTGGCATAATAGTTCTCGTAAATAAATTCCCAATACTTAATTTCATTTCAAAATTTTATTTTCATTCTCAAATTTTCGTCCACCGACAATCAAATTTTTTAAATAAAAATGAGATCCGATAGGTCGTTTTCTTTCACCTAATTAAATATTTTTCAATAATTTATTTATAGTTGAAGACAGTAGTTTTCGTCTATACAATAACAGAATATCATTAATAATGTATCTTTAACTAATATATAGTAAAATTTTGAATAGTTTGCCTAAAAAAATTGTATAATTTATTTTTTTGTTGAAAAGTAAAATGTTCCAGACATATGCCCACATCAAAACATGTTTTCTTATAGACACAAAGGCTCATTTGAAAGTCATGATGTTTTTGTTTCAACTTTTAATTTTATTAAACTTTTGGATTTTGAATAAATCTCTAAATGTGAAATATTTTCTAAGAATCTTGATCGATTTTTGAATATTTTGGGAAGATTGAGTCCTTTCTTTCATTATGTTTTTTTCCACGGGCTCTTTTTTCTCTTTGTTCCGAGGAAATCTTGTCTTTTTGCACATTAATGAAAGATTTACGTTTTTCAGCTTAATTTTCTCATACCTAAAAGCTTATATTTCTTGTTTAAAAACAAGATCCCTTTTTCTTAAAATAAGATCCTTTTTCTTAAAACAAAACTTTTATTACAATCTACTTACTGGAGATACAAATTCATGTATACAAATTTTCAAGTGATTTTTTTAACAAAAATATTGAAGTGTTTGTTTGACAAGTAAAATGTTGAATTATAATGAATATAAGATGGTCTGATAATTTTTAAAAATTTTGTAAAAGATTGACAAAAGACATTTTAATTGAAAATCTACCGTAAATGAATAATCTTGTCGATACATACAAAAAAAAAGACGGAACTCTTACAAAATAAATAGGATATTTTAGATATTCTTCTAGATTTAAAGTTTGAAAAAGGCTATAATTGAAAAATTTAGATAACTATTTGGATAATTATGAAACTTATCTATTATGACTGTTTGAAAATTTAAAAAATGTTTTTAGGTGAATGATTTGAAATTTTATATATGTAATTTTAGCTTGTTATTTCTAATAAAATTTAAAAAAAGTTAATTAAAATTGTTAAAAATTAAATAATTTATAAAACCTCAATAACGTGGACGTGGTACCTATATGTATATTTTATGTACAAATGTATTATTGTCGAAAATGAGTGTATATATTATTGTAAATTTGTGATAAGTTTGATGAATCTAATTTTGAATTTTTTAAGTTTATATTTGAATGAGTATAAAACTACTTTTCACTGTATTTTTACAGCATATTGTCAGTATTCTTTGAATCATTTCGGGAAAAAAATGATTGGTTTCCAATTAATTTATAAAAAATTTATAATTTTTTTCAAGTTGCCAATATATTTTTTGTTTTCATTTTCACAAAGAAAAAGTGGATATCCAAACAATTCTCTTTATTATGATTTTATCAAAAAGCAGTGTTTCAAAAATTAGCATTCTAATCATATAAATTGTTTAAACATTTGGTGCTTACAAAAATAAAGAATAATTTTGTAAATTGAATGATTTTCACATTCAAATCAGTGGAATTTGACTGAGAATCAGTGAGTATTAGGTCACTGAATCAAATCAGTTTATTAATTCAAATTTAACGGAATAATCTGCAGTAAAATTCACTGAATAATCAGTCAAATTCTCTGAATAACCATTGAAATTCATTGAATAATAATGAGTCAAATTCACTAAATTATCAGTGACAAAACGTCAAAATTGGTTTCAAAAGAGCCTACTGTAGAGCCCAGAATTCATAATCGATTTTGATCTTTTTTTTTTTTGGAAATACTCTTGACTAAGTTTTAAAGAAAATTATAAATGCCAATTTTTGATTTTTTTTCTTTACCGCACTTTTGTGTGACCAAAAAAAATTTTTACACAATTGTCACTTTTACAACTATATTTTTTATTTTTCCGTTAGCAATCGTAATAAACTCGGCGTCAATCAAAATCAGTACAGTGGAATCTGGAGTAAAAAATTAAATCATGAACGAATTTTCAACAAAATGCATGAATTTTCAAGAAAAAAAGATAAATATTTAACCAAAAAATGGAATAATTAAATCTTCAGTTAGAAAAAAAAGATTTTCAACCAAGAAAAAAACAAATTTTTAACAAAATAGTTCAATCTTCAACCAAAGAGATGAATTTTCAGCTTATATGATGAAAGCTTAACAAACCAAAAAATAATGTATAATAAAGTAGTTGAACTTTCAACCAAGTAATATATTTTCAACCAAAACAATGAATTTTCAACCAAGAACAGTAATTTTCTACCCAAAAAAGCGACTTTTCAACAAAATATTTAAACTTACAATCTGTTTTGATTGATGATACAACTATTTTGTTAAAAATTCGTCTTTTTGGATAAATTCAACTGTTTTCGATTTCAAATTTAAATGTTTTTTGGTTGAAATATCAACTATTAGATTTGTGGTTGAGAATTCATTTATTTTTCAGTAGAAAAGTCAACTACTTGGTTGAAAGTTGAACTAATTTTTCAAGAATTAATTTTTGTTTGTTTACAGATTCATCATTTTAGATGAAAATCCATCTCTTTGGTTGAAAATTGAACTATTTTGTCGAAAAGTAGTTTTCACTTGTTGAAAAATAATTTTTCTAGCTGATAATTTGACTATTCCATTTTTGGTTCAGGATTCAACTATTTTGTGGGAAATTCGTCTTTGTTGGATGAATTCAACTGTTTCTAATTTAAAATTAAACTCTTTTGTGGTTGAAGTATCAACTATTTTGGTAGAGAACTAAACTATCTTGCTGAAAATTAACTTTGTTGTAGTAAATTCGTCTTTATGTTTTGATAATTTAACAATTTGCTTGATTTTTTTCTTTTTTTTACTCAAAAATCACTTTTGGTTGAAAATTAATCTTCGAGTATTTTGTTGAAAGTTCACCTTATGTGATAGGAATTTTATCTTTTTTTGGTTAGAAATAGAACTTTTTGGTTGAAAATTAATCTATTTTGGTTGAGGATTCAACTCTGTTGTTGAAAATTTGTCAACTATTTTGGTAGAGAATTGAACTATTTGGTCAATTAACATTTTTGCCGGAAATTCGTCTTTTTGACTTGAAAATTCTACAATTTCCAGAAATTCCATCTGTTTTGGTTAAAAATGCAACTATTTGGTAAAAAGTTGACCTTTTTATTGAAGATTCGTTTTTTTGGTTGACACAATTTCTCTATAAAATTCAAAAATGTTGATTGGTTAAAATAATTTTATTGTGCACCACTAACGGTGGAATACAAAGTAGATTTGCTGAAAAAAAATTTTGAATCATAGAATCACCATCTTTGAAATTTGTTTATAAAAAATTAATTCAAATATTTCATGAACTGATTTTGTATCTTAGACGTCACTATATTGATTTTGATTGATTTCGAGTTTATTTAGAATGTTAGCGAAAAGCTAAAAAATAAAGTTGTAAAAATAACAATTTTTTCACTTTATTTGTTAACGCAGAAGTGCAATAAAGAAGAAATTGAAAAATTGGTTGTTATAATTCTCTTTGGAATTTAATTAAGAGTATTTCGAAAAAAAAAAGGATCGAGCTTGATTAAGAATTCTGGGCTTGAGATTCTTTTGAAACAAATTTCGCTGTTTCGCCCCACTGTGGTGCGCTACGAAGTTGAGGCAGGCGGTTTTCGGGAAATTTAAGTTCAGTTAAATGAGTGTAACGCGAATCAGGGAAAATTGAAGAGAACCAGTGTAACTGAATTTAAAAAAATCAATAATTTCTGTGATTATTTTCTCTAAATAAACAATATAATTTCAGTTTTTCACTAGAATCGTGAAGAGCAGGTAGGGGGAGTATAATAGCCTAGGGGCGCCATTTTACTAAAGCCGGCCCTGGTGGTTGATAATTAACAATCAGTAATTCTTCATCACCAATTTATAATTTGCAATTTGTAATTGTTTGAGAGTAGAGGTAATATAAACGTTAGCTATTAAATGTTATTATAAATGCGATGCAGCCTAATTTATGGCTAACTCATGCTCGTTCACTTCGTCGAGTCTTAATTTATCAAATAGCAAGCGTATAATTGATTGGGGCTGCCTTAATAGAAGTAGTCGATAGGTTTAATTGATGGTCAAATAATGCAGAACCCTAGAACCCGTTCTTAGGTCACTCTGTTTTACAATCGCTGTCATTCAAATGAATAGGCAGCAGTCGATCAAAATCGTTAATCAAACATGTAATCAAAAAAATCAGTGTTACAATAATTATATCCTAAATATACAAAATAAATGATTGGTAATTTTCCCTGATGTGTCCCATCAAAAAAAAATTGTTTTCCGCCAGGAAAATCATTTCTCCATCATTGTAATATTTATCTGTTGAAACTCATGGTTTAAAAAAACCTTATACATTCATAAAATATATTTCCTTACACAAAATAAATAAATAATATAATTTTACAAAGTAAAAATAAGGCTGCGTCTATAGCTGTCCTGAAAAATTAGCGAAACTTGAAAAGGAGATGGACCATAGTCGTTCTGAAATTACTAGACGACTAGCCAAACTTTAATAAATATTTGACTACTCATCCCAAATTTCGGAACGACACTTCATAAAAATAATTAAAATCTATTAAACCGACCTTGAAAAGGGTACCCTCCAAAAATAGGTCTCATGCCGCTCGTAACGTCCATCTTCCTTTTAATCCAATTCGAACTCACACTCACTCTCAAAAATCAAACAAAAAAAGCCAGAGCAAAATTGTCTTTAATATAAAATCATGAGGAAAACGAACACTTGCACGTACACTCGATAGTCCAGAAAACAATATGAAAAGCTCTTGCAAAAAAAATTGCAAAATAAAGGGGTGGGGAGTAGAGGCGGTAAGAGGGGGGATGCTTAAAATCTTGGTGGGAGAAGACCTTAAGGCAGATTTCGCGTGGCCGGCTACTGGAGCAGGAGGACGTCGTAACGACGTTGACGGTGGCGTTAAAAAAAATAAATAAAAACAAGAAAACGAAAGCTCGCGTGGCTTTCGTTGCGAAGAGTTCCGCGGCAATAGCGTGTCAGTGAGGACGCCTGGTTCTTCTTCTTCTCGTGACTCTGTTGGTAAAACTAGGGGGTACGACTGGGGACACAAGGGGGCTGATTGCTGGGACTGAAAAGTGTACGAGGGGGCCCATCACTGGCGACGCCCTGCCACGTGGTTGGTAACCAAGAGCTTCACAATGGGCGTCTCTGCCCACGGATCCGCCCACGGAACGTGCCTGTTCTGATACCAATGTGGTATGAGATTAGTAAGAATGCGATTCAAGTGCAAGCAACTTTTATTCCGTGGGTTGATTTAGAACCAATCTATTCAGATTATTCCATTTTTTAAAAAGAAAAAAGTTATAATCGAAACCAATAACACATTTCTAAAAAACTATAATACTAACGTTCTCAATTTTTTAAATATATTTAAGTAAAATAGATATCTTTTGGTAAATTAAGTTAATCATTAACAACCTCAATTAAAAGAAATCTTAAGTATTCATAGGCAACCCTGCAGATTGGAATCAATTTTTGCTTAAAGTCTCTCTTTTAAAATTTCTTAAAGATCAAAATAAAATCTATTTTCTTATGAAAATTTTTTGTGTACTGAAAAAAAACACCCAAAAAGTTCACACTTCAAAAATAGACTTTGAGACTACCTGCTTTTTCGGCTTATTAGAGACAGATGTATAATAAATGTACACAACAGAAAGATAAAAGAAGGAGAAAAAAGAAAGTTAACCAAACCAACCTTACACTCTTTCTTTTCTCCGTCTTTTTTTTACTACTGGGGACCAAAATGTTTCGAAGCCAATTGAATCGCTAAGTGCAGAAAGGGAACTAATTCAAAATATTGATTTTGAGATAATCAATTAAAACAGTGTAGTTAATTATAGATAATAATATATGAAAATTTTATGTTTGTAGCTCGTAGAGGGGACAATAGACTATAATTTTAAGTTGTCTAGGATGACACTTTTCAGTGGTTTTTTAGCAATATTCAAATCAGCTACATGAAGTAAACCCCTTTTTGCACTTAATAGCAATAAAATAAAATAAAAACAAGTTATATAAATACAAAATTCGTTTATTACATTTAAAAATGGCATTTTTGTTATTCATGAACATTTTAATAATTTTAATAATCATAATAAACAGAATTTAATCGAACTTATTCCATAAAATATTGTCTTATTGAATAATATTGGCTCAAATATTAAACTATTCATGAGAAACATCCTCTACTGCTTCTGTCGTAGGCCATTCAAACAGTTCTCCATAAAAGTAATCATATTCACCGGGACAGTGACCATTTAAAGTTCTTTTCTCTTCTCGAAGAAATCTATCTCTTCGCTATGCCAAAGGTTTTTTTATAAGTT
>JAUMHM010000078.1:32840326-32863188 GCA_032362435.1 Melikaiella ostensackeni | reverse complement strand
ACAAGATTCAAAATAAATTTTCTGAATTGATTAGTGGTCTCATTAAATGTCTCTTAGTTTCTTTTGTTATTAAAATCAAAGCAAACTTTTTTGTTGATATCAAACACGCAAAAATCTTTTTTGCAAAAAATGATCGAGGAGGGAACGAAGTAGGGGAGATGACGATACCCATGGCGACAATCTGACGCACTAATGCTACTCGTAATTAGCGCTCTTTAATAAATGGTTGAAGTTGAAATATGATTCCATATTATACTTGTTTATCCTTTACTGAATGTATTTTTATGCATTATAATAAGTGCATACCCACTTGCTGTGGATTCATACGTGAAATACCTTTCATTATTACATATTTTTGAAATTTTAGGATATTTGAACGCTTTCATATCAGTAATAAGATCAAAACGTAATCGATTTTTTAACTGGCCCTTACGACATTTACGTGTGTATATACACTGCCTCGCAAAAGTTTCCGACCATCTGTTTTTTGATGATTGATTAAGTTCTCTTAATTTTCATTATGCCATTGCTCAAAAATTTTCTCTTCAAATGGTCAAATGTCTCAAAATAATGTATAAAATGAGCCCAAGATGAAGCCAATTTGTCTATTTTTTAAGTAGATATTGCAAAAACAGTACAAATTTCAATGCTTTCTTACATTTTCAATAGCTTCCGTAATAATCAATATTTTTCAATGTTCCAAGGCTCATTTTAAAGTTATTTTTCCACAGTATCGCAACAGATTACGAGCATAAATCTTTAAAAAAATTCCTATCACAGCGCAAGAACTTCAAGTTGTAACAAAAAAGTTGGAAAAATTTCAATATTTTTTGTGGTAAAAACAATATTTTTGTAAATATTTGAAACATGTCCCATTCTCGTCTCGTCTCGTTCCTCGGTATTTCTCGCTTGGCGGCAACATTAGTTTGATTCGTTTTTTTTCGTAAGAATCCCCTATCGGGGTGAACATTAAGAAATTATGTAAATTGAAAAAAGGAGAAAATCGATATCTCGAAAACTATTTGTGATATCGACTTAAAACTTTCACATTCGTGTTTATCGTAAAAGCCCCACAGGAATCTACACTAAAGCCTTGTCGCCACGGATATTGTAAACTTGCCGCGAAGAGTATGTGACGGTTTTAGTGAGTTCAATGCCATCGATAACGCATGCTGTGCAAAATTGAAAAAAAAATGCAGGGAGTGTTATTTTATTTTAAATTTATCATATATTGAGGTTTTAATGGCAAATGGTATTCTGTTATGTCACGATTTACCGACTGTTCAATATATTTTTTTCCGCCTTTTTATTTTCAAAGTAAATAATGTATCGGGTTGACATTTTGGAAAATGAAAGGATATATACGAGCACACCGCTGCCTGGTCCATTGTAATTAGTATTTTAAAAAGAAATGCTGTCTTTTAAAATATTTTTCATATTCATCTTAGAGCCGTCTTCCAAAAAAAAGGAAGCGCAATTGGTCTTTAACTTTCTAAAAAACTACTTTTCCTTTAAAAATACAAATTTTAGTGGACCAGACAGCGGTGGATTGATACATTTTCTTTCATTTTCCAAAATTTCAAGACGAAATTTTATTTAATACAAAAATAAGAAGGCGAAAGAGAACGCATAGTATGCGGTCAGTAATTCGTAACGACGTAGAATACCATTTGCCCTTAAGGGCATGTGGCAGTTTGTCACGTGACCAATTATTACATGTTATGATATTTGGCGGCTTTATAATGATGAAAATGAATATATCGTGCTGAAATTTTGGAAAATGGTTCAAAATAAATAAGGGCATGTCTATCTGGCCCGGTTGAGTTTTTATTTTGTTTAAACAGTGAAATTTTATTAATTTTATTTTAGCTAGAGCTCTAAAACCATGTTCTCAGTTACTTTGAAAATTAAGAATTAATAAAATTGCACTATTTAAACAAAATAACTCGAATGGGCCAGACAGAAGTGCCCTTATATATTTTGTTGATTATACTGATATTATATCGGCATTATTTTAAGACCAAAATTGTTCAAATGAATTTTTCTGAAAAACAGTTCATTTTTATGTCAAATTAAACTAAAAAATGTTTGATGCCGGAATATGGCGAATATTGCGGATAGTTGACAAATATTTCTCATTTTATTTAAATTTAATCATTATTACTTTAAGAATGACTTCTAGCTTTGTGTACTGAAAACAAATAAAATTTTCTATTGGAAAATTTTTCTATTAGAATGAGATTTTAAAAAATTCAATTACGAAGAAAAATTAGGCAAATTGTTATAAAAAAGATTGTTCAAAATTCTTGTTTTAAGAACCTTATATTAAGACTGGTATAAAAAAATGTAGAAACTTAAATCTACTCTAGAAAAAAATTGTTCAAGTAGATTTGTTAACTCAATGATAGATAAATATTTGAGTTGTTGTGTTCTTATAAGGTAAATGTTGCAATTCTTATTCAATCTGAAAGATCAGTATTTGATTTTCCACTTTGAAAGATAATGTAGAACTCTACTTGGTTCGTTATAATTACAATTTCTTTATTTAGGAATTTTTATTTATTTTATTTATTATTTATTATTTTTACTTTTATATCACCATTTTTATTCTCTGAAACAAAATTTGCTCTTAATAGTTCAAATTTGAATAAATACGATTGGTCTCTCTTCTTCGATTTTATAAATCTTTATAAAACGTGGCTAAGCGGAACAGTGTGGGGTAAAGCAGGACTTCCGGAATTCCCCCTTTAATGACTTGATATTGCCTTTCCTGAATAAAAAACGCTTGTCTCAATTTAACCCACTTGTCTCACTAAGCCCCTTTTTACGGTCCTTAATCCTTCTATCCTTGAAAATCCATACCAAAAAAATTACCAAATATTTTTCCGAAAGGGTTAAAATTTGTCTGTATAATCAATAATGTATACCCAACAGAATTTCCACCATTCATGGCCAATTACCAGTAAATTACGACTCAACCTGAACTGAGGCCCAAAGGCCTCAAAGTAAAGAACAGGAAACAGACTTCGAAGATCCAAACGAGCAATTTTCTGCACAATAGGAACATACCTAACTCCCTAAAGTGTAAAGTTGTAAACCAAATGCGAGACAATTCCAGGTCGATGATGTCTTCAGCTCAGGAAAAGCGA
Source organism: Melikaiella ostensackeni (assembly GCA_032362435.1). Lineage (NCBI taxonomy): Eukaryota > Metazoa > Arthropoda > Insecta > Hymenoptera > Cynipidae > Melikaiella > Melikaiella ostensackeni. The sequence continues at coordinate 32,860,039 of JAUMHM010000078.1, read as the reverse complement.
CTCCGAGACAAAAGCTCGACCTCGCTTCAGCATCCTCACTACACTTAAGCGAGGTACTGGACTGGACCCAAAATTTTCAAAAGTCGAGGATGCCATTGCCATTACGTGAAAAGCCTTCTTGTTACGACATAGTGTCCCAACCTTTCGATTATTTACAACGGCTCGTACTGTGCGAGAGCAAAATCATAATAGGAGTATGATGGGTCTTATAAATTTTATGGGGGTCTTATGAGGTTCTTTGGGTGAAGTTGTAAATCTTTCTGGCGCACGGTAGCGAGAAGAGCGTGGTTGAAACTTGGAGCCAAATGGTAAAAGAGCCATGGGAGGTCCTTCTGGTCTTCTAGAAATCTAGAAATTTGGAATTTACACTAGCACTCAAAAGCTTAGACAGACACTTTTTCTAAATTCCACTTTGATGAATTCTTCAAATTTCACTTTGTACAATGTTTTTTTTTAACAAATTCAATTGCATGGATAACAATTTCTCCTAATTTCTATTCTCCCGAATTAGCGTTTGACCTTATTTTTACGAATTATCATACGTGCTCTAATAAAAATTTTTTCAAACAATTATTTGGCGATAATTACCTTTTGTCCGAATCACCACTTGCCCTAATTTTGATTTTTTTTCGAATTGCCATTTATCATAATTTCTATTTGTTCGAATTATCATTTGACACCACTTTCATTCTTCGGGATTCGGGGTGCTAAGTCTACTTTTTCACGAAATTAAGTTTCCTTAAAAAGTCATACTTTATTGCTCTTTTACACCTGATTCAGTGAAAAAATGAAGGTTTTGAAATTTGTTAGCCTAAAATTTAGTATTTCAATGTATTTAAATATTTTGAATTCGAAAAAAATTCAAACTAAATGAATGAAGTATACTAAAATATTCAGTTTTTTTAACAATTCGGTAGTTATTGTAGGATTTAAACAAGTACTTAACAATTGGAAATATTATTATCAAAATTAAAAAATGTTGTACTAGTACCCCAAATGTTCCTTTTCTCTGTTAATTAGAGTTATTTGTTTGAGAAATAAATAAAAAATATGTATTTTATATGATTTTCGTAATATCTTCTTCTTCACACAATGATTATTCAACTGATCCATGCAACTAGATAATAAAAAAATTATTCAGTGGGTTGTAAACTGTTCCTCTAAAAAGGCCTTTTGTCTCTTACCATTAATTTGGCATAATTTTTTGCCGAATTGCTATTTATAATAAATTCTATTCGTCCGAATCATCATTTGACATCATTTTCATTCTTCGCAATTAGCCATTTCCCCTAATTTTTGTATTTCCGAATTACCATTTGGCATAATTTTTATTTTTCCGAATAGTCATGTAACAAAAATTTCATTTTACGTAATTGTGGCGTCTGCATAAAAATAGTAGCGCAAAACTCAAATCAGCTAATCAGACATTCAAATAAAAAATTCTGACAGGCTGATTTGAATTTCGCGCCATTATTTTTATGTAACGTCATTTTGATGTAAAATGACATTTCTGTTACATAACGATTCGGAAGAATGTAAATTATGACAAATGGTATTTCGGTAAGAGTAAAATTATGATAAATGTTAATTCTGAAAATATACAAATAAAAAAAATGGGAATTCAAAAAAACGAAAATTATGGCAAATGGTAATTTGAAAAAATAGAAACTGGGATAAATGGTAATTCGGTAAAATAAAGATTATGACATATGTCAATTCAGAAAAAAATTAAAGCAAATGGTAATACGGGAAAAATAAAATGTTGAAAAACAGTGATTCCGAAAGATTCAAATTATAACAAATGTCAGTTTGGAAAAATAAAAAATGGTCCAAATGCAGGCTTCGAAGTTGCACATTTTTTTACTTTTTGATACTTTTTTAGGTAAGGCTACTTTCTTTCTACTTTTTTTCAATGTAAAGCTATTTTTTTGCTACTTTTTTAGTAAAGTGATATGAAAAATTAATCATGCTAACAAGTTTCAGTTTTTCTAGAAACAAAAATTGAAAGAAAGTTATGCCTAACGATACTACTCCAACTCAACAAAAAAAAACAGAATGAAATCAATGAAAATAGAATAGACGATGAGTTTCTTAAAAAATCTGAAAATGAGAAGGCGTAGTATACATACATTCATCATACATCTTTTACAAGCGGATAAAGTTAAGAAAAAAAATTATTTACCAATGGCTACCCAGTATCGAAAAAAATAAAAAATCGGCTTTTTTCAAATTTTTTTTTATTGATTGAAATGTTTATTTATTAAATTTTCATGTAAAATAATGTAAAAATAACATTTTTAACGCTTGTTTAGAATACCAAATTCAGCTGTTGAAAAATGAAGAAAATTTCAATTTCAACAGTTGAATTTTTAACAGTTGAAAGTGGAAGAAAGTTCAAAATTAAACTGTAGAAAATTCAATTTTCTTTAAATTCTAATGGTAGAATTTTCAACAGTTGAATATCCAAGAGAAAAGCGAATTTTATATTAAAAACAAGCGTTAAAAATGTTATATTTAGATAATTTTCCATGAGAATTGAATAGATAAACATTTCAATAAAAGTAAAAAAATTTTGAAAAAAGTCGATTATTTTGAATACGAGTCTCCATTTTTTTCATGCATTTTCAACCGTTAAAAATTCATTTTTTTTGTTAAATATTCATCATTTTAGTTGAATTTCATCTATTTGGTTTGAAAATTCATCTCTTTTGGTTAAAAATCTTATTGTTTTGATGAGAATTTTATTACTTTGTTGAAAATTTGACAATGATGTTAAGAAGTCATCCTTTTTAGTTGAAAATACAACTTTTTGATTGGCAGTTCAACTGTTTTGTTGAAAATTCGTCTTTTTGGATTGAAAATTGAACTATTTGGTAGAAAATTAACTTCTTTGTTGAAAATTCATACTTTCGGGTTGAAAATTCAACTGCTTCGTAGAAAATTCGTCTTTTCGGCTTGAGACTTCAACATTTTTGTTGAAATTGTTTTTCTATCTAGAGTGAAAAATCTTTCTTCATTGAAAATTCAACTCGTTTGTTAAATTTCGTCTTTTTGGTTTGGAACTTCATCTCTTTTGGTAGAAATTTCTTCTAATCATCTTTTTTTTGTGAAAAGTTCAACTGTTTGCTTGAAAATTATTCTGTTTCGGTTGAGGATTCAATTATTTTTTATTTAAATAAAAATCTTTCTTGGTCGAAAATTCAACTACTTGCTTGAAACTTGTACTATTTGTACAAAATTGATTCTTTTGGTTGAAAGTTTATCATTTTTAGTTGAAAAGTGAACTACATGTTTGAAAATTCATGTATCAAAATGAGCAAATTCATGCTTCAAAATGTGTCATCCCCGAAGAAAATCGGTCTAAACGAAAAGATTCTGGCGTAGAGGTCTAAATAACCCACTTTTCCTCATTTCTCTTATTTTTCATATTTTTCACCCACAGATATAAAAAAGAAACTACAACAAAACAAAATTTATTTTTGATTTTAATCCTACATGACAAGAGCTTCAGTTTGAGCTACTCTCGAAGAAAATGGGAATAAAAGAAAAGCTTCCAGCATAGGGGTCCAAATAACGAAATTTTCCTCATTTCTCTCATTTTTCATATTTTTCACCCACGAATATATATAAAAAAGAAAGCTATAACATAGAGAATTTCATTTTTCATCTCAATTCTATATGCCAGGAGCCCGATTTTTATTACTATATTTTTTATTTTTATTTTTCTTCGCTGATGAGTGGTCCCTTCATGAGGCGAATATAAAATCTCAAAATGAGGGGAAATATCCAATTCCGAAGATTGAAAATGGTGTAAATTGATGATTTAGACAAATAGAAATTATGATAAATATTAATTCGGAAAAATGGAAATTAAAGCAAATGGTATTTCGAAAAAAGAATAATTATGCCAAATAGTGTTTCGTAAAAATGTAAATGATGAAAAATGGAAATTTTGCAATGCGGACAAATAAAAATTGGGGCAAATGGTAATTGGGTAAAACACAAATTATACGCAATGGAAATTCGGACACTTAGAAATTATGATAAATAGCAATTCGGATAAATAAAAATTATGCCAAATCAATGGTGATTCGGGAAAACAAAAATGAAGGGAAATATATAATTCCGAAGAATGAAAATGGTGTCAAATGATAATTCGGATGAATGGAAATTATGATAAATCACAATTCGGAAAAATCAAAATCAGGCAAATGGTAATTCGAAAAAACAAAAATTATGCCAAACAGTGATTCAGAAAGATGTAAATTATGAGGAATAACAATTCGGAAAAGTAACGAATGGAGCAAATGGTAATTCGTTGGAACAAAAATGATGAAAAATCAGAAAAATAGCAATTTGAAAAAATATAAGTTATACGCAATGGCAATTCGGAATAACAAAAATCAGCAGAAATGGCTAATTTGGAACAATGTGAATTATGGCAAATGGTAATTCGGAAAAATAGAAATTACGATAAATAGCAAATTGGATAAATAAATATAAAAATGAGGGGGAATATCTAATTCTGAAGAATGAAATTGAAGTCAAATGATTATTCGGACAAATATAAATTATGATAAATCGCAATTCGGAAAAATTAAAATCAGGCAAATGGTAATTCGAAAGAATAAAAATTATGCCAAATAGCGTTTCGTAAAAATGTAAATTATGATAAATAGCAATTTGGAATAATAAAAAATGGGCAAATGGTAATTCGTTAGAGAAAATGAGTAAAAATATCAATTCGGAAAAATATAAGTTACACGCAAAGGTAATTTGTAATAATGAAAATTAGGAGAAATGGATAATTCGGAACAATATGAATTATGACAAATGGTAATTCAGAAAAATAGAAATTACGACAAATAGCAAATTGGATAAATGAAAATAAAAATAAGGGAAAATATCTAATTCAGAAGAATGAAAATGGTGTCAAATAATAATTTGGACAAATAGAAATTATGATAAATCGCAATTCGGAAAAATTAGAATCAGGCAAATGATAATTCGAAAAAATAAAAATTATGCCAAAAAATAATTTATAAAAATGTAAATTATGACATATAACAATTCGGAAAAATAAAAAATGGTAATTGGCTAGAGCAAAAATTATGAAAAATAGCACTTCGGAAAAATATAAGTTATGCGCAATGGTAATTCGGAATAACAAAAATTAGGAGAAAGGGCTAATTCGGAAAAATGTGAATTATGGCGAATGGTTATTTGGAAAAATAGAAATTATTATAAAAATAAATTTGGATAAGTGAAAAAAAATGAGCAAAAATATCTAATTCCTCAAATAAAAATGGTGTCAAATGATAATTCGGACAAATTATTATTAGATTAAATTTTTATTAAATTATTTAAAATTATAAATATTTATTATTATTTATTATTTATTATTTATAAATATTTATAAATTTATTAAATTAAATTATTATTAGATATTCCAAATTTTTCCAAAAATCGCATTTCGGAAAAATTAGATTCAGGCAAATGATAATTCAAAAAAATAAAAATTATGCCAAATTTTGAATGCAAAAAATGTAAATTATGGCAAATAAGGATTCGGAAAAATAAAAAATGGGACAAATGGTAATTCGTTGAAGCAAAAATTATCAAAAATATCATTTCGGAAGAATATAACTTATGGGCAATGGTAATTCGGAATCACAAAAATTAGGAGAAATTACTAACTTGGAAAAATGTGAATTATGACAAATGGTCATTTAGAAAAATGTAGATTATGATAAATAACGATTCGGAATAACAAAAAATGGAGCAAATGGTAATTTGTTAAAGTAAAAATGATGACAAATGGCAATTCGGAATAATACAACTTCTTAGGGCAAATGGTAATTTGGAAAAATGAAAATGAAGTCTAACCGCGATTTGAGAAAACAGAAAGTAGGGAAAAAGTAGAAATTGAGGAATATTCGTGCGCCTCTCTTGGTCGGTCCAGAAGAAAAGTTGTGTTAAAAAATGAAAACCCTGAAATTGTAACACACTTCGAAAAAAGTATCCCTGAAAAGTGGGTGTCTTCTGATACTTTTGAGCGGTAGTGTCCAGTGTCTAGACTTTTAAAGGATGTTCTTGTTCAGAGTTCAGACAGAGATCTTGGAACCCCACAGGTAACATTCTGAGACGTTAGAGTGTTACACGAGTGACAATGAGACCTCCGGGGCCTGGTTACAAAAATATTGAGCTGGTCCAGGTTCAGGGTGACGACTGGTGCCCGGGGTGCCCCAGCAATGCTGATCATTGTCAAGCTTCCAGTTTCGATACGGATCAGCTAGGAGAGATTATCACGCTCCCAGGGGGGTCAGTAATACCCGCGGTGTTCCAATATGGCCAAAATGCGGGGCTACCGTCAGAATTCAAGGTCTCATTATTTGCCCTTCACTCAACGGTAATGATGGATTTCTTGTTTTCAAGCTGATTTACAACCGTCATTGCAATTTCGAGAGACGAGATACTTTTTCTCAAAATTTCAGTGGAACGACCGGGTTTCTGTAAATATTTAGGGGTTCCTTTTTTGCTTCCAAGTTTCGCTTCTTGAAGATTATGAAGCAAAGGACTTTTTAATGAAAGAGGAGACCATTTTTTATATTGATTTCCAACAATTTTGATAAAAATCTTATATTTTCATTTTATTCACTTGCACTCATCTCGCGTTACTGTGCTGGCCTCGGGTCTGGTTGGCACAGTAACGAGCGCTATTTAAATCTAGTTCCAAGCGGACTTAGAGCGACGAATGAGGATTTTTATGTCAACACTCAGCACCGAATATATAGTCTCTGGACCCGGCACCACGCATAAAAGTATAAGCCCAGAGAGTCGCGATGTAAACAACTTCTGATACGGCACTGACTGCCCGAGCTAAGATCTTTAGTATAGAGCGTTAAGGGACACTCAGGAGGGGGGAGACAGAAGCAGTCAAGCGCGAACAACCGTGAAGCCGGCACAGGAACGGGCGGCACAGTAACGCGAGATGAGTGTAGTTGGAAATTTTTTGGTTTTGAGATTTTTTTACACTAGAGAGTGAAAGTGGATGTTTTAAAATTAACATTTTCATAATTGATGCTTTATAATAATCGACAACAAATATAGTTTTTAATAAATAATACATTGTTGTAAATGAGGGTGACCACTCAAGCCTCAGTGTCAGGAATAATTTGAGCGGGTTGAAATCCTGCTCTAAGTCTGACTTGAGTCTGCGTAAATATATTTTTTATTACTAATCGACCTAAAACATTCGAAACTGGTTTCATGACTCAATGGTGACTAATTAGGTCAACAAATTGAAATTTGTTGACCTGAACTACCCGTCTTCTGACTACCAAAACAACGTATCAAAAAATTTAAAGAAAAAATGTAGATAAAGAAACATTCCTGCGCAAAAAAAAACCCAAAACGGAAAAAATTCTTAAAATTGCCCTGATAGATTGTGGAAATCCAAACTGGTTTTAAAAATGGTCTTCTGACTCCCCAAACAACATATCAAAAATAAAAAAAAATTGTAGGTGAGGAAGCCACTCTGCGTAAAAAACCAAACACTCTTTAAGAAAAAAAATCCTAAAAACTGTCCTAATCGATTGTGAAAATTCAAACTGGTGCCAAACTGGTCTTTTGACGGAAGGTTTCCTCACATAAAATTTTTAAAACTTTTGTATATGTTGTTTGGGGATTTAAAAGACATATTTTGAGATTTTTTTTTTATGTTTCTTGGGGGGTCAAAAGACGTATTTTGAGACCATTTCGAAACTCTGGAATCTGTTTTGGCGATTTTGAGGATTTTTTCTTTCTTTCAGGGTATTTGGTATTTTTTTGCGCAAGGAGGCTTTTTCATTTAAAATTTAAAAAATTTGTTTATATGTTGTTTGGGGAGTCAAAATACGTATTTTGAGACCATTCCGAAATTCTGCAAATTGTTTAGGCGATTTTGAGGATTTTTTTTTGGAGAGTATTTGGTGTGTTTTTTTTGCGCCGGGAGGTTTCCTCATGTGGAAATTTTTCAAATTTTGTATATGTTTTTTAGAGATTTAAAACACGTATTTTGAGACCAGTTCAAATTTTCACAATCAATGAGGGCAATTATGAGGTTTTTTTTCGTTGAGAGTGGTTGTTTTTTTATCGCAGAGAGGTTTCCTCATAAAATTTTTAAAAAATTTTTGTATATGTTGTTTGGGGATTTAAAAGACGTATTTTGAGACCAGTTCATATTTCCACAATCAATGGGGACAATTATGAGGTTTTTTTTCGTTGAAGTTGTTTGTTTTTTTTATCGCAGGGAGGTTTTCTAATTTTTTTCGGTATGTTGTTTGGGGAGTCAAGAGGCGTATTTTGAAACTAGTTCGAATTTCCACAATCTATTAGGCCACTTTTGATGTTTTTTTTTTCATTAAGGGTGTTTGGTGTTTTTGTTTGCGCAGGGAGGTTTCCTCATCTACAATTTTTTCAATTTTTTTTATGTTGCTTGGAGAGTCAAAAGACGTATTTTGAGACCATTTCGAAATTCTGCAATCTGTTTCGGCGATTTTGAGGATTTTTTTCTTTAAGGGTATTTGGTGTATTTTTGGGCAGGCAGGCTTCCTCATTTACAATTTTTAAATTTTCTTTATATGTTTTTTTGGGGAGTCAAAATACGTATTTTGGGACCATTCAGAAATTCTGCACACTGTTCAGACGATTTTGAGGATTTTTTTTCTTTAAGGGTATTTGGTATTTTTTTACGCAGGGAGGTTTCCTCATATAAATTTTCTTTAAATTTTGTATATGTTGTTTGGGGATTTGAAAGACGTATTTCGAGACCAGTTCAAATTTCCACAATCAATGAGGGCAATTATGAGGTTTTTTTTTCGTTGAGGGTGTTTGTTTTTTTTATCGCAGGGAGGTTTTCTCATTTTTTTCGGTATGTTGTTTGGCGAGTCAAAAGACGTATTTTGAGATTAGTTCGAATTTTCACAATCTATTAGGGCACTTTTGATGTTTTTTTTTCATTAAGGGCGTTTGGTTTTTTTGTTTGCGCAGGGAGGTTTCCTCATTTACAATTTTTTCAATTTTTTTTATGTTGCTTGGAGAGTCAAAAGTCAAAAGGTTTTGAGGATTTTTTTAAGGGTGTTTTTTGTGCAGGGAGGTTTTCACATCCACATTTTTAAACATTTTTTAACATGTTGTTTGGGGAGTCAGAAGACGGGATAGTTTAGGTCATTAAATCTTAATGTGTTTACCTAATTATTCACCCCAGAGTCTATTCAAACCAGTTTCGAACGTCTAAGAGCGATCAGTAATAAAAAATTTATTTTCGAAGACTTAGCGCAGACTTAGCACAGGATTTTAGCCCGCTAATAATATCAGTTCATTTCCAGGTTTTCAATTTTTCCGATCATTCGAGTTTTAAGGTTTAACCTTTAATACAAGAGATCAATTCTGTGGTGGAAAGGGAAAAATCTACACATTACTATACAATACATTAAACTTCTTCAAATTGTACAACTTTTTGGTGAATAATATATGCCTGGAATCGTAAAAATGTGTAAATTCTGAAAATCACGTTTTCAAATTGCTAATTTAAAAATTACTCGATCTCACATCTCGAAAAGGCATCCCTGCTGAGAAGGGTCTGGCTCTCAAGCGTTTGACCTGTCCTTTTGCTCTCTTCTCTTTCTCACTCTTCTCTTGCTCACTTATTTTCATCCTTTTTCTTCTGAAAAGTTCATCATTCTCAGATTTATGACCACAGTCGGATAAGAAAAAAATCAGATGTCTGTGTAACATGTGTTTCAGTAGCAGAATTTGACGCCTTGGTTGATCAGTTATAGTATTGGCTACAGATTCGAAGGGACAAATATGTACACACCCTGTACAGGATTTACTCCACCCTTTTCAGAAAAAGAACTGGAATAAAAAAACTCAAATGTCTGTTCAACATGTGTTTCAGTAACAGAATTTAACGCCTTGGTTGATCAGTTATTGGCTACAGATTCAAAGGAATCCATATGTACACGCCCTCTACAGGATTTACTCCACCCTTTCAGAAAAAACTGATAGAAAAAACTTCAGATGTCTGCTTAACATGTCTTTCAGTAGCAGAATTTGACGCCTTGGTTGATCAGTTATTGACTGCAGATTCGAAGGAACAAATATGTACACACCCTTTACAGGATTTACTCCACCCTTTCAGAAAAAACTGGTAGGAAAAACTTCAGATGTCTGCTTAACATGTGTTTCAGTAGCAGAATAGTAATAATTAGTAATTAGTTAGAAATAATTCGTAGGGATAGACTTCTTACTAATTCAGTTAAAGAAATTTCACTATGAAGTAGTGATATTTCACTATTTCAGATTTAGAGAGACCATAAGGTCCCAGAATAATATTTATTTTCAAAACTGAAAATTAATCAACGGCTGAAAAAAGGTCAGTCCAAATATAGATTCCGCATAATTTCTTATGGGCTTCCAGTCGCATTTTAAAACTTTTTTCTTCTTCTCTATTTTCTAATTCTTCTTCGACCACTGAATACTATACGGTCGGCATGGTCCGGGCCCAAATAGTGCCCCAGTTCCAAAGTTATGCAAAAGACGTATTCATCCGGTTCAATAAGGCAATCAGAAAGATATTCGGAGCATTTTAAAGTCTAATGAGGGTCTTCGTAGTTCATAGGCACGAGGCATCGACGGCGGTCTCTGCCGAAAATTACGGAATCACTAATTTTTAATACAAAATAAATCGACGTAACCCGACAGCTCCTTTTTTCTTCCTTTCTTTCAATTTATTTTTTTCTCAGTATAAATAGGAACCCACATAAAGGAGCTTCAAGCGTGAATGTATTATAACTCCCGACTGTAAAATGTTCTGAAATATTCGCTATCTATTATAAATATTAAAAAATATAGTAGCCAGCATTATTTTTTTTCAGTGAATATCAATTTAAAATAATTCTGTTTCTATTTTTTCTTCCGGACATGTAGTAGTTTACTTATAATCAGAATTAAGCGGTGCAACTCCCTTTAAAGATGAATTAAAAATTATCAAACTCGTTTTATTTTTAAAAACAAAAATTTTGGAAACTTTAACTTATTTTTAAAATAATAAATTCATAAAGGAGCTCGTCTAAGAAGTAAATGTTTATTTTGCAAAAGAAGTACAAGGTGATACCTTTTAGTTTTTTGAAAAGGGCGCTAGAACTCTAATCCTGATTACATGACCTTAAAACAGTGATAATTATTTCCATCTCACAAAATCCTCGTCAAGAATAAAAACAGACTCCATCACTTCTAATCATAAATTATACAATCAATCAAAAAGATCTGCGTCAGAAATTCTTTTCGTCCTTCCTCTTCTGTGGGTCGAAGAAATCTGTCTTTTTTTCAATTTTTTTAGTGGTGGTTGGTGGATAATCAACATTTGGAATTCTAGGATTCGAAGAAGTGCGTTTATAAAAAAAGGCGAGCAGCCCTCGAAATTTCTATTAAAAGCGGCAATTAGTCTAAGTCCCTATAAATCTTGATGACTGATATCCGGGCATCAGTCGATGTCAAAGGGGCCTTAAGGCGGCGACCTCACACGGCATTGGGCATTCTATATACATATTATTATTATACATATAAGTATTTATATATGTATATATATAGGGAATATCTAAGAGAGGTTCTTACCTTGTCGGGATTTTTGAGAGCGATGCCAGTTTTGAGTAATGGCGGCTCCGGTGTCGTTGTTATGTTAAACCAGGTGAGAACCAGGGTGTATACTGCCGCAGCCTATTAGAATTTTTAATGCGACCGTTTAGTGGGCGCGGATACGAAGCTGGGTTATGAGATGACGAAAGGGGACAAAAGTAGATTTTAATGACTTGCTTCTGTAAGTAAAAAAGAGTGCCTCAAAAGGAGAAAAAATTTATATTCATTAATAAAAATTATAGATCTTAAATTATAGACAAATCATAAATAATGTAACATAATTCTATTTTCTATTTTCATTTTGTCACTTAGGTTTATTCATTTTTTTGTTCTAGTTTCAGCATTTTTAATGATTTTTACATTCTCATTTTTCAGAATGAGGTACATAAAAATATGGAAAAATTAGTAAAATTAGGCGACATGCACCTACAAAAAAGGGTTCTGTAGCCCAGACTTGTCCAGGGAGAAGAAATTCCAGGAACTTTCTTCAAAACTGTTCAATTCGCAGATGTGAGTTTTCCACCTCCACTCTCCAATTCCGATTCTACTTCACAAAAGTATCCACCACCCGAGCTCTCTCGAGTGAGCAGAGAGAAGTAGTGGTGGAAGTGTAACATGTGGCTTTTGAGGAAACTTCTCCTCTCTGGACAGGCCTGATGTAACCTATTTAATACAGTATTTAAAATGTTTACCTTCTCCCCTCTTCCACCCACTCCCTACACTCCCCGTCTATGCACTCCCCCTCCATTTATACCTCTTCTCATCCCAACCCCTCACGTTCACTGACTTTCCTCCCAGAATCCCCCTCTCTTAGGCCCCCTCCCCATCCCTTATTTCCACTTAGTTCTCTTCACTTTCCCTCGATCCCCTCTCCTCATTTCCCCTAAACCCCCTCTTCGCATTTCCCCTCACTTTCCTTCATTTATTGATATTGATATTTATTTGCGGAAAACACTCTCCCTTTAAACTACTTCCCCTCCCCCTATTCTAATTTCCCCTCCCCTTATTTTCCATCCCCAACCCTTGCTTCCCTTCATATCCCCTCACGTCTCACCCCTCTACTCACTTCCTCTCATTTGTCCTTACTTCTCCTCTCCCTCCCGGGAAAAAATGGGACGAACGGACACCCGAATGAAACTCTAAGGTAGACCTGTCCAGGGAGGAGAAATTCCAGGATTTTTCTTCGAAACTGCTCAATTCACAGATGTGAGTTTTCTACCTTCACTCCCCACTTCCCATTCTACATCACGAAAGTAACCACCACCTGAGCTCTCTCGAGTGAGCAGAGAAAAGTAGTGGTGGAAATGTAACATGTGGCTTATGAGCAAATTTCTCCACTCTGGACAAGTCTGCTCTAAGGGTTTCTGCCCAGGGCTACGAAACCCGAAAAAAATTGTCCATCCTTCTATCTTTAACTAAATTTCAAATAAAAATCGCGAAACAATAATTAAATATATGAGAAGAATATTTTGGGATTCAATTTTTATTTGAAAAGTCTGTTCCTTTCCTCGCCTATAGTAATTCCTCTCATTAATTAACAATGTTATTAAGCAAAAAAGTATTGAAATTCTGGAGACACTTAAAAAAATCATGCAGAAACAATTTTTTTCAAAATTTCTGTTTCATAGATTTTGAAAAGATTTAAATAAATGAAGGTTTTTTAATGAAACAAGTTTATTAAATTTAAAATTTAAAAATCCAAACGAATTACCTGAAATTGCAAAATTTTCAAATCAAAACCCAAGAAATTAAGTCGGCTAATTCTAAAAGTTAGTAAATCAAAGTGTGAAAAATTGCAAACTTTTTTAATTTTGAAATTGGATGATTAAAAGTCAACGACTTCAGTTTGAAGGCATTCGAAAATTGTTTTTTGGATTTGTTATTTTAAAAAATAAGTAAATTTGTAGGGTATTGAATTTATTCTCACAATATTGAAAAATGAAAAATGTGTCATGTTAAGAAATTAAAATTTTCAAGTATGGAAGCATTAAAAATAAAAAACTTCTAATTTAAAGGATATAAAATTTAGGACATCAAAAACAGTACAGTGTGAAATTATATGTTGATGATTTTAAACTTTAGACATTAAATTGGAACCTCATTTGTTATTGAAACCCGAAACAGTAAAAAATTTAATTTAAAGCTTTCGGAATGATATATTTTGTAATTTAAAGCGTTTGAAGAAATAAATCCAAAATCGTGAATATTTTCAAATGTAGTTTTTTTTATTAATTAACAATATTATCAAGCAATAACAATAGTAAAATCGTGGAGACATAGGTAAATAAACCATGCAAAAATAAATTTTGTGGAAATTTCTGTTTCACACATTTCAAAAAGATTTAAATGAATGAAGTTTGTTTAATTAGACAAGCATATCAAATTTGAATTTAAAAATCCAAACGAATTACCCGAAATTGCAACAATGTTTCAAAACGGTTCAATAGAAACTTCAGCTAAAATTATCTAACCAAAACCCAAGAAATTTAGTTAGCTAATTTCAAATGTTAGCAAAAAATGAAGATTTCTCTACAGAAAACCTGAAAAATGAACAATTTCCAACTTTTTAAAATTGAAGTGTAAAAAATTTGAACCGTTTTTAATATCAAAATTGGTTGCTTAAAACTAAACTATTTAAATTTGAAAGAATTCGAAAATTATATTGTGGAATCATAATATCAAATTGAAATAAGTAAATTTGTAGAGAGTACTGCTTTCAATTCTTACAGTACTGAAAAATTAAAAATGTGCTACGGGAAGAAATTGAAATTTTTAAGTTCAAAAGCATTGAGAATGAAAAATTTCTAATTTAAAGGATTAAAAATTTGAAAAGCAAAAAACAGTACTTATAATTGTAAAATTTTATAGTAATGATTTTGAAATCTAGACATTAATTTGGAAACACTTGTTATTAAAAAATTCGAATTTGAAGACAGCTTTAAAATATTTTTAATTTGAGGCCCGAAACAGTGGAAAATTCAACTTAAAGCATTCGGAATTATATATTTTGTAATTCGAAGCGTTTGAAAAAATGATTAATCTTAAATCGTGAATATTTAGAATGTGCATATCACTGACGCTCAAAATTAATAATCTTTGACTTTTGATGCATTCTTATTTCCAAAATGTCAAATTTGGGATGCGTTAAAAAATGAACAAATTTGAAACTAAGAACATATATTCAAGTTTCAAATTAAAATATAAAATATTGTATAATTCCAATTCTAAATGAAGATTTGCTGTACTGCAAATTTTTCTTTAAACTCTTTTAGATACCTGAATTTCCTTGATTTCAGAAAGATATTTTTGAGTTGCTTTTGTTTTCTTTGAAAAATGCATTTATGATCGTCATATTTTTTAGAGTTTCTGTATTTCGTTTGGATTTTTTAATTTAAATTTTGGCACTGACTAGTGCTAGGGTTAGTGCTAGGACTCTAACTAGGGCTAGAGTTACAGAAAATTCCGTAACTTTAGCTGGAAAGGGGTTGGTTTTACGAAAAATTCCGTAATGGTAGACATTTCATTAAATTTTTTATTTTTGCCCATCAACCAAGTTTAATTAGTTTGTCTGGCCGCTTTTGATAGATGTAATGGTCGACACTGGTTAGTTCAAATTATTCATTTTTTTCAAGAATTTTTAATGGGAGTGTAGTAAATTTATTCGATGTCCTGCAGCAGGCAAATACAGATTATTACAGCATCAAAGGAAAGATCAGTTACCGGTTTCTTTTGATTCATGGGAGTTCTTGAGATCAGGTTATAATTATCATCAATTCATTAAGAGCACAATGGTATCTGCCACAGAGTGATGAATTCAACGAAAATTAAAATCCCCTATAGACCTAGCTTACCGTTATTTCTAATAATTTTGTAGTCCTCGTTTTTTAACCGAAAAAAGTGAAAACCATTTCAACAAAAAATTTTAATAAATAAAAAATTAAATAAGCAATACATTTTTGGTTTTGAGAAAAATTGATCAAGCTTATACCCTACCATGTGAATCCTCATATTTGCTAGTTTCTAACTAATGATGGGTAAGTTACTTTTTAAAAGAAACTAGTTATCTTTATTGTTACCGATTCAAAATGTTAAATTTTCAGTTGAAGAATTAGTTTTCAACAAAAAAATAAATTTGCAACAAAATAGTTAAATTTTCAAACAAAGACTTGAATTTTGAACTAAAATGATGAATCATCAACTAAAGAAATGAATTTTTGACAAAAAAGTTCAACTTTCATCCAAGTCGTTGAATTTGCAACTAAAAAAGAGAAATTTTCGAACAAGAATATTAATTTTCTACCAAAACCGGTGAATCCTCCACAAGATATATGAATTTTTAGTTAAAAAAGAGAGATTTCCAACCTAATAGTTGAATCATCAACAAAAATGATGATTCTACAATCAAAAAAATCCATTTTTAACACATTAGTTCGACTTTCAACCAAGTGGTTGAATTTTCAACAAATGAGTTCATTTTCAAGTTAAAAGTTAAATTTTCAACCAAAAAAGATGACTTTTTTAGTTCAAAAAAATAATTTTGAACAACAAAAAATGAATTTGCTACAAAATAGTTAAATTTTGAGTCAAGGAGATGAATTTTTAATTCAAATGATGAATCTACAACCAAATAAATGAATTTTTAACAAAGCAGTTCATCTTTCGACCAAAGAAGATTTTTAAAAAATGGTTAATATCAAACAAAATAGACGAATTCCCAAAGAAGCAGTCAAATTTTAAACTAAAGAGATGAATTTTCAACTAAAAAAGATAAATTTGCAAACAAAAAAATAATTGAATTTTCAATCGAAGTGAGAAAAAAGAATCAACTAGATTGTTGGAATTTTAAGCCTAAAAGCGATTTTTTTACAAAACAGTTGAATTTTCATCCCGCACATATGAATTTACAACAAAAAACTAATTTTTAACCAAATAATTGAATTATCTACCAAAATAGTTAAATTTTCAACCCAAAAAGTCAAATTTTCGACAAAACAGTTGAATTTTCAAACAAATAGAATGATTTTATATCAAAATTGTTGAATTTTGAACAAAATAATTATGTTTTAAACAAATAATAAAATTTTTTACCAAAAAGATGAATTCTCAACTATAATGATGAATCCACAACCAAAAAAATGAATTTTTAGCACAGTAGTTCAGCTTTTAATCAAGTAATTGAATTCTCAACTAGAAAAGATAAATTTGCAACCAAAAATGGGGTAGTTAATTTCTTCATTAAAAAAATTTATTTTCAATGAAAAAAGATGAATTCCCAACAAAAAATGTAATAATTGATGTTTCAACTAAAAAGTATTTTATTTTTAAATCAAAAACAGTTTAATTCACTTAAGAAAACGTATTTTCAAAAAATAGTTAAATTTTCACTCGAAGTTAGAAAAAAAATCAACTAGATTGTTCAAGTTTCAAGCCAAAAACGCGAATTTTTTACAAAACAATTGAATTTTCAACCCGCACATATGAATTTACAACAAAAAAACTAATTTTTAACCAAATAATTGAATTATCCACCAAAATAGTTAAATTTTCAACATGAAAAGACGAATTTTCAACAAAACAGTTGAATTCTCAATGAAATAGAATGAATTTTTATCAAAATTTTTGAATTTTTAACAAAATAATGACATTTTTGAACAAATAAAAATAATTTTACCAAAAAAGATGAATTCTCAACTAAAATGATGAATCCACAACCAGAAAAATGAATTTTCAACACAGTAGTTCAACTTTTAACCAAGTAGTTGAATTTTCAACAAAATAGATGAATCCTCAACTAAAACAGATTAATTTCGAACCAAACAGTTGCAATTTTAAGCCAGAAGATGACTTTTTAACAAAATTGTTGAATTGTAACCAACATGATGAATTTTTCAACTAAGAATAATAATTTTCTACAAGAAAAGACGAATTTTCAACAAATACATGAACTCTCAACCAAATAGTTGAATTTTCCACTAAAAAATATGAATTTTCTACCAAAAATGCAATAATTAAATTTTCAGTAAAGAAATTTAATTTTGAACGAAAAAAAAAAACAAACGAATTTTCAACAGAATAGTAAAATTTTCAGCCATAGAGAGGAATTTTCAACTAGACTGATGAATCTTCAACTGGAATAGCTTTGCAAATTTTCTGTTAGAAGAATTAGATTTCAACCGAAAAAAATGAATATACAACTCTAAAATTAACTTTTTTTCTATCAAAATTGTTGAATAATAGATTTAATGCTTTCATGATGATTTATTATGATGAAAGGAGGTGTTTCGGGTTTCAATCGTTGAAACCCGTCCTTTCATCAAAATTGTTGAATTTTGAACAAAATAATTACATTTTTAAACAAATAATAATTTTTTTACCAAAATAGATGAATTCTCAACTAAAATGATGAATCCACAACCAAAAAAATGAATTTTTAACACAGTAGTTCAATTTTTAATCAAGTAGTTGAATTAAAAAAAAATAGTTGAATCCTTAATAAAACAGATTAATTTTCAACCAAACAATTGCAATTTCAAGCCAAAAGATGACATTTTAACAAAATTTTTGAATTTGTAACAAAAATGATGAATTTTCAACCAAAAATTGAATAATTAAATTTTTAGTCAAGAAAATTAATTATGAACCAAAAAAAATGAATTTTCAACAAAATAGTTAAATTTTCAGTCATAAAGATGAATTTTCAACTAAACTGATGAATCTTCAACTGGAATAGCTATGTGAATTTCGTGTTAAAAAAATTTCAACTAAAAAAAATGAATATTCAACTCTAAAATTAACTTTTTTTTCTAAAAGTGTTTTTATACATTTTTGAAAATTTTGAATTCCAGAGTGGGAGAAAAATTAAAATTTCCCTATATTGGTCTATAAATTTCTATGGCTATCTGCCGCCACAATTTTAACAGTGAAAATGAAAAAAATAGTTTCAAAAGCAATAAAATTGATGATTGTCGTAAAAAAGACTTATGAATTACATGTCGAAAGTAACTAAAAAGGTAACGATTTTTATAGTTACTGTTACCGAAAAAAATGTAACTAGTTACCAATTCGTTACTTATTTACAAAAGTAATATCGTTACCAAAAAAGTAACTAGTTATAGTAACTAGTAAAACGGAACTAGTTACTTCCCATCACTGTTCTCAATTCAAAATAAAAAAAAAATGAACATTTTTCACTTTAAACTGGAAAATGTAGTGAAAACCGATTCTTTCCAGATTATAGCGTGGAATCGGACTTCTCGAAATTTAGTCAATTTTCGACTTTTCGTCTCGAGCAAATGGTTACGTGACTTTCACTTCTTGCCAACCAATCATGTGGGACTTTTGGCTTCTGTAGATTTTAGATTCCGTCGGTAGTCACGCTTACTTCTCTAATTGAGCCTGACGCGGTCGATGTCATAGAAAAATACAGGAGGACCGAAATATTGAGACCTGCTTTGTCTCGGCTATCCGGGGAAGTACCTGACAAGGACTTGGAACTAAAAGGACTTTGCAACACTTCCTTGTCGAGAATAACATGCTTCGTTCCATGCACTAATTGTAAAAGGCTTCTTTGCTTTTGTAACCTGTAGAACTACAAGCAGGTGTCCTTAATAAATAAGTGAATGGGTCATTTTGAGAGAGACCTCATTGTCAACCCTTTAGTCAAGTTTGCTTTTTTATGCAAAAGAGAAAGTGGATCCCTCCTTTCCAGTTCAGGACTACAGATATTGATTTTATTCGAAATGATATTAATTGATTCATTGCTTTATATTAATTCCACTTTTTAAGAATCGAAATTTCGAGAAAACTACAAGAAAATATTTTTTAAAAAGTTATACATTTTCACTGAGGGCCATCCATAAATTTTAATTTTATATCAATATACTCGTATATTGATATAAATGAAAAGTTTGAAACAGAGGCGTATCTAGGGTATGGCAGGCATGGCACTTGCCATGGACGCACTTGAGCGGGGGCGCCAAATTGGTGCATAGAACAACAAAAAAACAAAATTTTGAGAGGAAAAGTTTTGGTAGG
>JAUMHM010000078.1:32827152-32840226 GCA_032362435.1 Melikaiella ostensackeni | reverse complement strand
CTAGCAGTTAGCGCTACCTAGCGGTTGGTAAGCTCCCCTACTGCGCATATATTAGAGCAGAATAACTGTGCTGCTTATAACCTCATCGCTATCACGCGTTCAGTTGAAAATTAAGAAAATGTCGGATTTGGAAGAAAATTAAGATTTTCACTGTACTTTTCCTGAAATTCGCGAAGTGGCATAACTTACTACATCAGATTTGCTGCTCGAAAAGTCCAAAAAATTATACGATCTGGCATATGAAAAGTTTTCCAAATGGAAGTCGGAAAGTAAAGCCATTACGTCGGAATTTTTTTTGTCTACTTCAAAGAATTTATGAAAACTTTCAAGCCATCAACTTTATGGTCTCATTACGCGATGCTACGAAGCACGATTAGTATTTACGAGCATATCCAGATTAAAGAATAAAAAACTTTAGCCGCACGTTTATCTAGTGATGCCGTTCAATACGAGACTTTCTCGATATCTGAAGGTTCAAACTTCCAAGGAAGGAAATATATTTTCCTAATTATATTTTCTATAGAAATATCGGTACCACTACAAACAAAAATATGCATTATAAGTTTCTTTTTTAATTGAATTACTTTAAATGTCATGAACCACTATTTTTGCACTATTATTAGATTAGAAAGCAATTAATACAAAAATTTGTTCATTGGAACTTTCAGAACTTGAAGCACATTTCCTTTTAGATTTTTAACCACTTTGTCAACGGTTGTTAGCAAATCATTTTGAAATGAGCGTGGAATATGTGAAGCTGTTTCATTATAAAAATGCAATTTTTTATTGTAGTAGAAGGGTGGCATTCAAAACGAAGTAACTCTTGTAAGATTACCCATGAAAAATATCTTCTAATAATAACCTACATATTAAGCAGTGGCGTAACTAGAAACGCGAAGTCCCCCTGCAAAATCTTTTAGGAGGCCCTTTCAAGAAAAAAGAGCATTTCATATAATGCAAAGTATTGTCCCATTTTTCGAAAAAATGCCGAGTTATAAATTACTTAGTAGTGGAAAAAATTGCCCAATAAATTAACAAATGAAAGCTTAGGGGTCATCCACAAATTAAGTAAGGTGTTTTTCTGAAATTTCCACCCATCCCCCCCCCAAATCTCACTAAAACTTTATAAACTTAGGGAATGAACATAAATATAAATTCTGTCAATTAAATGACGTAGAACCTTAGTCAAATTAGTTTTATATGAGAAAATTTTAAGATTTCTAAAATAATATCTTTAAAGTATCAAAAATGAACTTCAAAGTTTATTTAAACTATTATTCTTTGGCCCATAAATTATCAGAATTCCTATTTGTACTTATCGCAGGCTTCACAGTCTTTCTCCTATTTCCTCGTTAGCCATTTTCCTTATTTTCAACTTAAATGTGAACTGAATTAATGGAAATTAATAAGAAAATCTATCTACTTTTGCTTGAAAGTTCATTCTTTTTGGTTGAAAAGTCTACTATTATATTTTTGGTTATTATAATATAATAATATATAATTATATATTATAGTTTAAAAATTCATTTATTTTGGTAGAAATTTAATTAATTTTGGACAAAAATGCAAATGTTCGGTAGAAAATTAATCTGTTTATGTTGAGGATTCAACTGTTTTGTTGAATATTTGTCTTTTTTGGTTGAATTCAAGTGTTTTTTATTCAAAATTGAAATCGGTTTTAGTTGAAGTATCAACAATTACCTTCTTTGTTGTAAACTCATCTCTTTTGGTTGAATATTGAAGTAATTAGTTGAAAGTTGAACTACTTTGTTAAAAATTTATTTTTTTGATCGAAGATTCATTTGTTTAGTTGAAAGTTCATTTCTTTGGTAAAAAATTTAACTGTCTTGTTGAAAATATCGTTTTTTTTTGTTAAAAATTTATATTTTTTTAGTAGAAAATTTAATTATTTAATTGAAAATTCGTCTTTTTGGTAGAAATACAATCTTCTTGGTTGAAAATGCAACTATTTGGTTGAAAATTTAAGTATTTTGTTGAAAATTTAAGTATTTTGTTGAAAATTCGTCTTTTTTGGATGAATTCAACTGTTTGAGTTATAAAATAAAAATATTTTTTTGTTAAAATATCAACTATCATGTTTTTTGTTGTTGTTGGGAATTCATCTATTTAGGTTGAAAATTCCACTACTTCGATAAAAGTTAAACTATTTTGTTAAATTTTTTTTTTGGTTGGAGATTCATTATTTTAGTTGAAAGTTTATTTCTGAGGTTGATAATTTAACTATTTTGTTGAAAATTTTTCTTCCTTGGTAGAAAATTCAACTATCAGTTAACAATTTATGTTTTTTCTTGAAAATTTGTCTTTTTACTAGAGAAGTGTAATCTCCTTGGTTGCAAATTCAACTATCCGGCGGATAATTTATGTATTTTGTTGAAAATTCGTCTTTATTGATTGAATTCAACTGTTTTAGTTTTAAAATAAAAATATTTTTTCGTTGAAATATCAACTATTACGTTTTTTGTTGAGAATTCATCTATTTTGCTTGGAAATTCAACTACTCCGTTGTAAGTTAAACTATTTTGTTAATTTTTTTTTTTTAAGATTCATCACTTTAGTTGAAAGTTAGTTTCTTTGTTAGAAAATTGAACTATTTCGTTGAAAATTAGTTTTTTTTTTGTTGAAATTTTTTTTTTAGTTGAGGATTTAACTGTTTAGTTGAAAATTTATGTCTTTTGTTAAGAATTTGTCTCTTTTGGTAGAAAGTAAAATTATTTTGTTGAAAATTCATTTCTTTGATTGAAGATTCATCATTCAATTTAAAAATTAATCTTTTTGGTTGTTATTGATGTATTTTGTTGAAAATTAATCTTTTTTGGTAGAAAATTATTCTTCTATTATATTCTATCTTCTATCTTTTATATTTTTGGGTTGAACAAACAACTGTTTTGTAGGAAATTCATCTTTTTGCCCTAAAAATTGAATATTTTAGTTTTTAGATGAAATTTTTCTTCTTTATTCAGTAAAAAATCTTTCTTGGTTAAAAATTCAACCCTTATGTTAAAAATTTGTTTATTTGGTTTTAAAATTCTTCTCTTTTGGTCGAAATTTCATGTTTTTGGTTAAAAATTAATGTTCTATATTCGAATATTCAACTGTTTGGTAGACAATTTATGTATCTTATTGATAATTCATCTTTTTGGTTCGAAAATTAATATTGTTGGTTGAAAATTGATGTATTTTGTTGAAAATTCACCTTTTTGGTACAAAATTAACCTTCTTTTTTGGCATTCATATTTTCGGGTTGAAAATACAACTGTTTTGTAGAAAGTTCGTCTTTTTGGCTTAAAAATTGAACATTTTGAATAAAATTCTTCTTCTTTATTGACTAAAGAGCTTTAACTCTTTTGTTGAAAAATCGTCTTTTTGGTTTTAAAATTAACCTCTTTTGGTCGAAATCTCGCGTTTTTGTTTGAGAATGCAACTGTTTGGTTGGATATTAATCGTTTTAGGTTGAGAATTCAAGTATTTTGTTGAAAATTCGTATTTTTTGGCTGAATTCAACTATTTGTTTGATATAGTATTCATGTATTTTGTTGAAAGTTCGACTTTTTTGGTAGAAAATTATTCTTATTTGTTGAAAATCCATCTACTTGGATAAAAATTCATCTATTTTGTTGAAAGTGCGATACTTTTACTTGAAATTTCAGGAATTTAAGGCGTTTCAAGTTACATTTTTTAACTTTATTAAAAAACTTATAATGCAATAAATTACGCATTTTTTAAAGATAAAATTCACTTTTGGTCTGACAGATTGAATTTCTGATGGACTTTGCTTTAAGTTGTATTACCTTTGAATTCATTTTTTTTTTTTCGTAACATTTTTTTTACATAAGATCGTACAATGCAATGATTTCAGCTGCACAGCTTGAGAGGCCCCTCGCCGGAGTAGACCCCCCCCCCCCCGCAATGCAAGGTTTCGCTGTAGTAGTTCAACAACTAGCATTGTTGTTGAAATTTTATAGAAGTTATTATTAATTTCTAAATTTCCAGCGATTGTCCTTGCCCATTGCTAAGTGTTGTTATTGACCTTTGGTATAGGGATTGATATTAACCCTTACTATGGCTTGTTATTGACTTTTGCTAGGGAAAGTTATTGATCTTTTCTAGGAAACGTTATTGACTATTATTATGGGTTGTTATATTGACTTTTTCTAGGAATTATTATTGACCCTTAACAGGGTTCATTATTATTTAATGCTTAATTGTTAGGGATGCTATTATCTATTGCTGATTGCTGTCATCGACCTTTACTAGGGCGTATTATTGACCTTCTATTGCGGCTGTTATTATTCATTGCGAAATTTCTAGGGATTGCTGATGTCAATTGTTAAGTATTGTTACTGGCATTTATCAGGGGTTGTTACTGCACTTTGATGCAAATCTTTATTGGACATTGATAGGTGTTATTCTTGACCTTTCCTAAGGATTGTTATTGGAATTTACTAGAAATTGTTATTGAACTTTGATAGGGATTGTTATTAATCTTTGATATAGATCGTTGTTGTCACTACATAGGTGTTGTTATAGACATTTGCTAGGAGTTTCTCATAACCTTTATTCTGGATAATCTTTCACTTGTACTAGAGATTGATACTCACCTTTGATATACTTATATCATCATTAATAATTGCTAAGCGTTGTTATTTATACTGTTTTTAGGGACTGTTGTTGTCCTTTGCTATAAGTGCTGCTATATTGACCTTTGACAGAGGTTGCTACTATTCGTTGCTAAAGTGCTATTTTTTTTCTAAGTGTTGTTGGGTACCATTATTAGGGATTTTTATTAACCTTTACCAGAGGTTGATATTGATCTTTGTTAGGGATTGCTATTAACCTATATTAGGGGTTGTTTTTGACTTAACTGATGATTTTTTTACCTTTAATAGGAGTTACTGTTACTGATTGTTAAATTGCTAGGAATTAACATTGTACATTTGCTAAGTGTTTTTATTGTCCTTTACTAGATGTTGTTATTGTCTTAACAGGAATTGTTCTTGACCTTTGCTAGGACTTGCTATTGACCTTTATAATAGGTTATTATTGATCTTCGGTATAGATTGTTACTATCAATTGCTGAATGTTGTTATTGTCTTTTGTTAGAGATTTTTATTGAAATTTGATGGGTGTTGTTATTATTCATTGCTAAATTGCTATTTTTCATTGCAGAGTGTTGTTATGGTCCTTCATGAAAGGTTGCCAGTGATACTTGCTAGCGACTGTTATTGACCTTTAATAGGGTTTGCTATTGACCTTCACTAGGGCTTTTTATTGAATTTTTCTAGGTATTGTTTTAGATCTTTAACATAGATGGTTATTGTTATTTGCTGAGTGTTATCTACCTTGACTTAAAATTATTATTTACTTGCGTGAGGGATTGTTGCCGATCTTTACTATATCGATTCTTATTGATCATTGCTATAATTGCTATTGTTTAAGTTTTTATAGGTGGCTATTATCCTTCAAACAGTGTTTTTTTTACTGTTGATAGCAATTGTTGTCAATTTCTAAGTGTTGTCTTTTGCTAAGGTTTTCTTTATTTATTGCTTTCCTTATTTTTTTTTATTCATTACTAGCTGTTGCTATTAATTGCTTATTATTTTTATCTACCGTTGCTAGGGATGGTTGTTGTTCATCTCCAAGTGTTTTTATTGAATTATGCTAGGTGTTGTTACGATTCATTGCTAAGATGATAGGGGTTGTTGTTGCCTTTTGCAATGGACTATTATTGGCCTTCAAATTGGGATCGTTGTTATCCATTTCCAAGTCTTGTTATTGAACATCGCTAGAGGTTTTTATTTTCACTTGTTCGCATTTTGTTTAACAATCAATAAAAATTTAATATTAACTTAGGTTTCAAAATTCTCAGATAAAAATTATCTGTTCGGCCTCCTTGATCCATTAAAACTGTTACAAGAAGAGATAACAAAGGACTCAAGAAACTTAAGAAAATGATTGAATTTCCTTTCATCAGCAGTATTGTCTATCATTCTTTAGAAATAGCAAAATAGAAACTTTTTTTATTGAAATAAATAAAAGCCTCAACGATCATTTCCAACATATTCAAGAACCTGCTGCGAAAAGAAATTTTTCGTAAGACAGTTGTTCGAGGTGCTATTCTTGAGAATTCGACACGTAATCAATTAAACTCGCTTTGAAATTTTCATGGCCTATAAAACAGTGGTTTTTCCCACAAGCGGTATTTAAAGAGGCCTTAAAAAGGCGTTAAATGTTAAACGGCGTTAATTTTTCTCTCATCCGTATGGTGTGGTTTTTAGACGCCCATCTATCACAAGTCGAGCATCGAATCAGGGCAGGGGTGTGTTTCCTCAATTCTATTCAGAAGAGGGAGTAAAGATTTAAAGAAAAAGAAACAGGTCTACGTGTGGGGGCCCGCGTGGGTTCGCAAACTATGCGCGGCTGCAGCATGAACATAATTCAGCTCGTTATGTTACGGAACGGGTCCTGGCGGACCTTATGCCTTATGCCGGCCTATGAGGCCCACGGGAGGTCAGGGGGCCTCTGTTCCAATTTTGTGCCCAATAAGACTAATTCCTTCAAAGGGGCCGCGGTGGCTCGAACTTCGCGGCGGCGAGAACTTATCGCCAAATTTTACTTAAATTATGAGACGTACCGGATTTTTGGAATAGACCGTTCCTGCGTAAAATGCTCATTTTGTGAACAACTGTCGAAACGCGGAAAGCCCTAATAGAATGTCTTCTCTCTTAGAACAAAGACGTTTCAATAAGGGCAAATTTCATGGAACTCAAGATTTCGAAGAGATTTGGAAGAAGAGGGTTGGAAGGTTATTTTCAAGTTTAATTTCTTTTGCTTCTTTAAATACCTTCATTGATTTATATTTAGCTATCATTTCAGACTTTTCACTTAATGCTAGGCTTGGAAATTTTAGATTCTGATAGTTTTTTAATTTTTGTTTTTAATTGAAGTTATTCAACTTTAAGAGAGCAGGCAAGTGAGATTTTAACTCACTAACATATTGACCACGAAAAGCATTTCTTCGTCAAATAAAAATAATTGGAAATTTTGCGTCATTTTGATTTTTGAAATTCTAAGTTTGAAGTAAATTATCATTTTTGAAAACTCATGTCCAGGATTTCATTAAAAAATGTCTGAAAAGCATGAGAAAACGTCACCAATAAACGTATAAAATTGTGGGATGAGCTCTGTTTTCAAAATTATTGTTTTTTAAAGTTAGGATTTTAAAAGTCGAAAAAGTTTTTCTGATTTTAGCAACTAACTGATCATCAAAAATCGTACTAAAAAGTTTCCAACTTCTCATAAACCTCTACTTTTAAGGATATTTCAATTACAGTTGTACAATTATCATGAATACTTATAATTTGGACTTTTAAGGCTTCAAAATGGTTAATTGGACAATTTCAAGAGTTGCAAATTTTAAATTCATCAATTTAAGCCGGTTTCAAATTAAAATTATAGATTTTCAGTATTTCAATTAATAACTATGAAAGTTTACATTTTTTGAAAAATGTACTATTTTCAATGCTTGAAATATTTACTTTTTCAGACTTTGAGTTGAAAATTCTTAAATTTCAAGGGCTTAAAATATACAAAATGATACTGAACGCATTAAAAAAAAAAGTTTAAATTTTGTTCTGTCTGGGAAATATAATTTATTCATTTTTTTTTATTTCGAATTCTGCAATCAGGAATACAATTCAAATTTGAAATTATCACGCAATATTAATAAATTATTAAATTAACTTTAGCCCGGCCTCAATTTTGGGTCAATTTTTAATGCAAATTAAAAAAAAAATGGAATTATAAATATTTCAATTGGGGCAATTAGGCAATTAGAGTTTTCAAAATTATTGCATTTTTTTTAAGTTGGGAGTTTAAAAGTTGAAATTTTTGTCTGATTTAAGCAACTAATTATTCATCAAAAATCAAATTAAAAAGTTTCCAGCTTCTCAAAAGTCCCTAAGTTTAAAGATGTTTCAATTACAATTGTACAATTATCATGAATACTTCTAATTTGGACTATTGTATAATTTAATTGTACAATTTCAAGAGTTAAAAATTTTAGATTCATCAATCTAAGCCAGTTTCAATTTGAAATGTTAGATTTTTAGTATTTCAGTTAATAACTTTGAAAATTTACATTTTTTTTAATGTTCAATTTTCAATGCTTGAAATTTTCACTTTTCAGACTTCAAGTTGAAAATTCTTAAATTTTAAGTGCTTAAAATATACAAAATAATACTAAACGCATTAAAAACAAGATGTTTATATTTTTTTATATTTGGAAGATATTACAGTTCATACATGTTTTTGATTTCGAAATCTACAATAAGGAATACAATTCAAATTTGAAACTGTCACGCAATATCAATAAATTATTAAATTAACTTTAGCCCGGCCTTAATTTTAGGTCAATTTTTAATGCAAATTTAAAAAAAATGGAATTGTAAATATTTCAATTGGGACAATTAGGCAATTAGTTTTCAAAATTATTGTTTTTTTTTTTAAATTGGGAGTTTAAAACCCGAAAATTTTTTCTGATTTAAGCAACTAATTATTCATAAAAAATCAAACTAAAAAGTTTCCAGCTTCTCATAAGTCCCTAAGTTTGAAGATGTTTCAATTACAGTTGTATAATTATCATGAATACTTCCAATTTGGACTATTGCATAATTTAATTGTACAATTTCAAGAGTTAAAATTTTTAGATCCATCAAGCTAAGCCGGTTTCAATTCGAAATAATAGATTTTCAGTATTTCAATTAATAACTTTGAAAATTTACATTTTTTTTTTAAGTTTCAATTTTCATTGCTTGAAATTTTTACATTTTCAGACTTCGAGTTGAAAATTATTTAATTTTAAGGGCATAAAATATACAAAATAATACTAAACACATTTGAAAAAAAAAGTTTACATTTTTTTTTGTTTGGAAGATATTATAGCTTATACATGTTTTTGATTTGGAATTCTGCAATTAGGAATACAATTCAAATTTGAAGTCGTCACGCCATATTATTAAATTAATAAATTGATTTTAGCTCGGCCTTAATTTAAGGTCAATATTTGGGTAATGCAAACTTTTAAAGAGTGGAATTGTAAAAATTTCAATCAGGGCAATTAGGCAATTAGTGTCTTCAAAATTATTGTTTTTTTATGTTACTTTCCAGCTTGTCCCAAGTCTCTAAATTTGAAGATATTTTTATTACAGTTGTACAATTATCGTGAATACTTCCAATTTATATTTTTGAGGCCTCAAAATGGTTAATTGTACACTTTCAAGAGTTAAAAATGTTAGATTCGTCAATCTAAACCGGTTTGAAATTGAATTTGTTAGATTTTCAGTGCTTCAATTTGTAACTTTGAAAATTCACATTTTTTTAATTGTTCAATTTTTAATGCTTGAAATTTGAAATTTTTATTTTTTCAGACGTCGAACTGAAAATTCTTTAATTTTAAGAACTTTGCATACAGAAAACGATATTGATAATATAATTGTAAACTGTCACGCAATAATAATAAATTAATCAATTAATTTTAACTCAGCCCTAATTTTAAGTTAATATTTAATGCAAATTAAAAAAAAGTGGTATTGTAAAAATTTCAAAAAGTGCAATTAGGCATTTCTCAATAAATCCGAAATGTTCTACATTTAAGACCAAACTAATTTTCAGAGATCATAGCTTTAAAAGTTTTAATCGTCAACAGTCCATTCATAATTTTGACCATTTTATCTAAAAATAGTTGAATTCTAATAATTCTAACGTTTAAAATTAATAATACTTCAAGTGTTGGTATTTAAGATTGGTCATTGTAAAAGTATTACAGTTGAAAATTTGTAAATTTTGAAAAGTTTGAGACTGATAATTTGTAGCCCAGATTTCAGAATGTTTAAGAAATATGAAAATTTCTGTATAAAAAAACTGTAATATCTGAAAGTTAAATTTCGAAAAATTTCGAAAGACAGAATTTAAAAATGCTATTCGATTTTGAAAGAAATTCATAGTTTAATATATACATTCCTAATGCCCTCGAATTTGACATTAAATTTTTTTGAAATATTATATTCAAAACTGTGCCTAATTTTCTATACGTTCTACTTGAAATAATTCACTTAAAGTTTAAAATTGTCCAATTCTAGAACCTTCACAATTAAATTTTTTATAAATGGTTCAGTTTCAATTGCTTTAATTTGAACTCGTACCATTTTCTCAATTTCAATTTAATTTTCTTCAACTTGAAATATTTGGTATGTCAGACTATGCAATTTTAAACGATTCCAACTTTAAATTATAAAATTCAATGACGGAAGACCACCTTGCTGTAGGTAATGAACGTTCAGTACATAATCATTAATTTAAAATACCAATATAAGTAAGATAATTAATTAAATTAAATTAATAGTTAAGACACTATCGTAAACCGGGGCTAAGCGGCGCATATGGGGGGAAAGCGGTGTACCCTTGATTCTTCATTTCTGAATGCTATATTTGCTTCTCCTAAGTGAAAAATATAAAGCCTTACAACCAACAATTGTAAAACTTCAATTGAAAAACGTAGAAGAAGCATTATCGCGTTTAAAATACAGAAATTAGTATGCGCCGCTTTACCCACAAGTGCACCGCTTAGCCCCGGTTTACGGTATACGTGTTAATGAATTGAAATTAGAATGAATTATTAGTTTCTTATAGAATTGAAACGAAATAATATTATACAGAAACAAAAAAATATGTATTGAAAACAAACAATTAAAAATTTCAGAACAAGAATTAAACTCACTCAGAGCGAAATTAACTTTTACAATAAATTTTTTTTTTATCTCAAACATTGCATGGAATCTAAACGACAGAATATAAATATTCAAAAACACAAAAATTTATTCAAGACAATCCTCAATTATACATTATAAGATCTGATAAAAGTAGAAAAACAGTAATAAGAGAAAAACAAGAATACAACCAAAAAATGAAAACACTTCTCGATAAAAAAAAGACGTATGAAACAATAAACAATACAATAAAAACAATAAAACTACACAAAGATAATAAACCACTAAGACCAGTAACATCATTCATTGGATTACCTTTATACAACTTGCCCAAATATTTAACTTCAATCCTGAACAAAATAACATCTACATCTACACGAATAATCAAACATAGTTGGGATATTGTAGAAAAAGTAAAACATGTAAAAATTCCAGATAACTATACGATTTTTTCGCTAGATGCAATATCAATGTTCACTAACATCGAAAGAAACATCGTTTATGAACAAATATATCAAAAGTGGAACCTAATAAAACAATATACCACTTTAAATTATACACAATTTATTAAAAAAATTAGTTTCTGCATGGAAAATGCATATTTACAATTTGATTTCAAAATACAAAAAAACGGAACCCCGACGGGTTCACCAATATCATTAGTGGCAGCCGAATTAGTAATACAAAATATAGAAGAA
Organism: Melikaiella ostensackeni; assembly: GCA_032362435.1. Taxonomy (NCBI): domain Eukaryota; kingdom Metazoa; phylum Arthropoda; class Insecta; order Hymenoptera; family Cynipidae; genus Melikaiella; species Melikaiella ostensackeni. Next base: position 32,828,744 of record JAUMHM010000078.1, on the reverse strand, counting down.
AAAATCCTAAAAAACAAAAACTTGAAGTTTCTTTTTTATCATCGATACGTTGATGATTCGATACTGTGTGCCCAAAAAGACCAAGTACTTACTATCTGAATGAATTCAACAAAATCGGTGGATCTTTAAAATTTATTCTAGAAACTCCAAGAAACAAACAAATTAACTTTTTAGATATAACTCTAATTTTTCATAAAGGGTTCATCGAAGCAGATTTGTATCAAAAACCATTCATAACTGGCCAAACATTAAATTATTTATCAAATCACCATTTAAACAATTAGAAAGGAATAATTTTCTCAATGTTAGAGCTATAACACTTTCAGAATCTGAATTACACCCTAAAAATATTACCATAGTTACACAAAATTTATTGAATAATAACTACCCGTACCGCTTTATTAAAAAAACTATAGAGCAAAGGTTAAAAACAGACAACACTAACATCTTACAACTAAACAGAAAGAAAGAAATTGATTTGAAAAGAATACTAGTAGTACCGTTTGTCAAAGAACTGTACGACCCAATTTTAAAAATTTGTAAAAAATTAAACATCCATACGATTTTATCCACAAAAAATAAATTACAACAAACTTTACTACATATACCAAAAGATGCTACACCAAAGTTTCAAAAAACAAATGTTTTATACAAAATAACCTGTATAAACTGCGAACGAGTATATATAGGTGAAACAAAAAGACCCTTAAGGACTAGAATATCTGAACATCGATCATCATCATGAACATCGATTTGAATCAAAACCATCATTGAAAAAACACAGCACTATGTAAACACACCACCTAATATACACATAAATTTAACTCTTATGAGGAAAAATTCAAAATTTTAAGAATTGAAAACAATTATCACAATAGGAATATTATGAGAATGTTTTACATTGTTAAAACAAGAGCTCAGTAAACTTACGAACAGACGCAGAGAATTTAAGTGTAATTTATCATGATTCAATCGAAACTTGCGGCTAAATTCCTTCCCTTACCAACGTATCCGACGCATGCGCATTCACTTGCTTCTAACGTTAGTTCATACACTCTGAAAGATTTTGGAGCAGCATAAAAATGTAGTTCCATATCAATTTTTGTATACTTATCATTGGTTTAAACAATAGTCACACACCTTTTTACATTAATTTATAACAGTGAAATCAAAAACAATTGTGGAAATTAACAATATCAAAACCATTAAAAACACCTTCCAAAAATAACTCCAAATTCCTATTCCACATTTAGTGGGTTTATGAACACTCGAAAGAAAACATTTTTAACTTCTTAAATACAAGATCTACCACTTATTTTTGACATTTAATTTGGATGAAAAGTACACATTGAGGTAAGTTTAAAAATAAAATTAGTAAACCTAAAATGTATTTCTTCAAAAATGACCACAAATGTATGTATATTCATGACATGTTCCACTATCTATTATAGCCCTGATGAGGCTGTGGTTCCGCAGCGAAATGCATCGACTGTACTTCACTTCTTAAATATACTATATGAATTTTAGAAAAACCAAAAGCCATCAATTACTATCACCTTTATACATTTACTGGCTGTGCCCTGTGGCGGGGG
>JAUMHM010000078.1:32800561-32811709 GCA_032362435.1 Melikaiella ostensackeni | reverse complement strand
TTGAGCTACCATTTTTTCTTCACTTACTTTTTTAATATCAAAGCCAGAGGACTCGAATTTTCTCGCCGATAGTAGTGTTGCCGTCGAGCAAGAAATGTCAGGCATCAAGACAAGACGAGACATACCTGCCGCCTTGAATTTCTTGTCTTGGATCTGGCTCGAAAATGCCGAGGCCTCGAAAATCAAGGCCTTGTCTTGGGCTTGTCTGGAAGGCTTGAGTTTCCACTAGCAGATGTGTGAACGCCTACCACTCAATGAAAATCCCTAAAGATCCTAGCTAGCCTGACCCTTTCCAGCAGAAGTTTTTTGTCTTTTAGATGGCATAGATAACGAAATATATTTTTTTTAATTTTTCAATGAGCGATATGAAAATAGAATATTCGGAATCTACAAGTTTATATGATTTCCAACGTATGTAATTTGTACGAAAAAGTTTAAAAAGTCCCCCTACAATCGTTCTACAAGCACTGTAAAAACAAAGTATTATTTCAGGGCTAATTTCAGGTATCAAAATAGGACTCAGAACAAAACAGTCTCGAAGGGTACTAAAATGAGACCACTGAAGGGAAGTCAGTCATTAGTTTTACATTAAAAATAACAGCATGAAGTTATCCTATTCAAAAATAAGACACTCAAAAAATTATACCGTAAAAAAAGAGATCTCTAGTTTTCACAGTGAGAGCATAAATTTATTTCCCCCTGCCAGGCGGTTGGTTTGGCGAATGAAGAACGCACTTCTGCATAGGAAACTGAAGCCTTCGAGACTAGCCCAAGACAAGGCTTTGTTTTTCAAGGCCTCGAATTTTCAAGGTCTTGAATTTTATCCGCCTTGAATTGTCTCGAAATTCAAGCCTTCAAGTTATCCTGCCTTGCTCTTCTTCACCTCCGCCTTGACATTTCTCGTCTTGAACGGTATCTTTAACTTTTTCTCAGGGCTTTAATGTTTTGTTGTTGTCGTATATTACACTGTAAAAACTAGAGATCTTTTTTTTACAGTATCATTTTTTGCGTGTCCTATTTTTGAACAGGATAACTTCATTCTGCTATTTTTAATGTAAAACAAATGACGCTATGATCCCACCAGTGATCTCATTTTAGTACCACTCGAGACTGATTTGTTCTGAGTCTTATTTTAATGCATGAAATTAGCCCTGAAGTAGTTCCTTATTTTTACAGTGTACTGTTTATTGTATTTTATTTTGTTTATTTATATTGTACATATATTTTATACATAGATGTTGTCCATGTATGTTGTACATTTATGTTGTGTATGGATGTAGTGCATGCATTGTGTGCATGCATGTTGTGCATGGAGGTTGTGCCTAGATGTTGTGCATGAATGTTGTGCATGAATGTTGCGCATGCATGTTGTGCATGCACGTTGTGCATGAATGTTGTGCATGAATGTTGTACATGGATGTAGTGCATGCATTGTGTGCATGCATGTTGTGCATGGAGGTTGTGCATAGATGTTGTGCATGAATGTTGTGCATGAATGTTGTGCATGCATGTTGCGCATGCATGTTGTGCATGAATGTTATGCATACATGTTGTGCATGCATGCTGTTCATGTATGTTGTGCAAGTATATTGTACATGTATGTTGTACATGTATGTTATACATGTATGTTATACATATATTTTGTGTATGTATGTATGTATGTATGTTGTGTATGTACAATGTTCTGTATGTATCTTATGTATGTACTATATACGTATTTTATGTATTTCTGTCGAGAGATTATCAATTCGTTGTTAGTGATCGGCAATCGAAACGTAACTATAGGAACAAAAGATGCCGCCGCTTTGTAAAGAGCAAATGCATTTAAGCGCAAGGAGCGTAAACCGTGAGACGTATTACGCAGCTAGCCGCTCGTAATGTGCTGTATTCATGTGCCGATAGTTTTAACCCCTAAACAATAGACCACATATCTTTCGGTCAATTATGAAACGCTGTTTTTTATTATCTAAAACGGAATACTCGTGAGCTTAAAGAGAAATACTGGGAAAAAATAGAGATCGATATAAACAAGGATTTCAATAAACTGAACATACTTAATGAAGCAGGGAAATATATTAATAAACGAAAAGATCGTAGGCGGTTCTGATGATTTGCAGGTTACAACTACGTTAATTAGTGAGTAGGTTACCTTACGATTATTGCCCATGAGTAGCCGGGAGGTAAATCGCAAATTACACGCACCATGTGCAGTGCAACCTTCAAATGTTCATTCTAGCTGCTAAATAGTCAATAAACTTAGTACTCACATAAAAATGTAGGCAAATTTATACAAGAGTGATTCAATAATAAAAAATTATATTTCAATATTGACAAATTCATAACAAATCAAATGTTCCAATTAAACAGATTTACTTCAAAATAATTTGGATCCAATAAAAACTTCTTAATTATCATTATATTAATTACAACTATACAATTTCTACCATAAATTTCAATTCTCCACCTGTCTCTGTAGGAGCCCAGTTCATTTTGCGTTCGGGTATTGTTTTACAAGACATAAATTTTCAAACTGAAAACAGCATAACTTATTTTTTCATTATAAATTGCCGAGGTGATTTTTGCCTTCACCGAATCGAATTCTGTGTACTTATTAAGTCTTAAAAAATGCATATATGAGTATGAAAAACAAGAAAAAGAAAAGAAATGAAAAGAATTAAACATGGCACCGGTGCCAAGCAATATCGCTCGCACGTCTCCGTATTTCAGAATGGGTTCCCGAGTTATTTAAATAAACCCTTTGTCGGCCAGTTCAGTCCATTACTGAAGTACCAAAGTACCTTTATAGCCACGCGTATACGCCGATATGCCGAATTATGTATTTTTTTTTGTTTTACACCTCCATTCTACGTATGCGTAGCAGCTTAAACTTTCACAGGATGTCTCGTAATTCATTATTCTGGCATTCGTCAAATTTAGTAAACATATTAATTTATATGTGGAATAAAACATAAATTATATTCGTTTCTCATACCAAATTTTATCCCATCAGCGATTTCCCTTCGACTTCAAATTTCAAACTGTATATATCCATTTTACATCGAAATGCGGTTATTTTCATTGCATCCTTGTTGCTTAATTTAACACTGTTTTCTCATAGTAAACCCCGAGATATCAAAAGTGCTGCAGCTTAATTCAATCTTCCATTTAATATCAGAATGATCCAATCTAGTGAATCAAAAAATCTACTAGCCCAACTTCACGATTTTAGCAACCGACAGTTGCGTTGTTTCTTTTTTGTTGCAAATAAACGGAAAGAAGACATTTTCAACTTGAATTGATTTCAGGCGCCTTAGATCCAAGGAAGTTCAAATAAAAGTATTGTATTTTCAACAAAATAGATGAACTCAACTAAAAAACATGAATTTTCAAAAAAATAGTTAAACTTTCAACAATGAAAGATTTTTTAGTCAACAAAGAAAAAAAGTTGTATTCAAAATAGTGAATTTGAAGCTAAGAAGACGAATTTACATCAAAATACATCAATTTTCAACCAAAAATAGAATTGTTGAATTTTCAACATCAAAAAAATGAATTTTCTATAAAATAGTTAAATTTTGAACCAAAAAGATCAATTTTCAAATTTGATGATGTATCTTCAAAGACGAATTTTTAGTACAATATATGAAGTTTAGACCACATGGTTGATTTTTTTCAACCAAAAACACGAATTTTCAACAAAACACATGAATTTCAAATGAAATACTTGAATTTTCATTCAAAAGAGATGAATTATCAACGAAAAATGTAATAGTTGAAATTTCAACCAAAGAAGATTTTAATTTTAAATCATAAAAATTGAATTCAACCAAAAGAGACAACAAAATACAGAAATTTTCAACCGAATAGTTGAACTTTTTAATAAAAAAGATTAATTTTCTGCCAAAAAGACTAATTTTCAACAAAAGAAATAAATTTTCATGCAAATAGTTGCATTTTTTACTAAAAAAATTAATTTTCAACCAAAAATGGATTAGACGAATTTTCAGTAAAAAAAATAATTTTCAAGCCAAAAAAATTTCAATCTTGAATTTAGAACAGTTTGAGTTCAACCAAAACAGACGAACTTTCCTAAAAATACTTTAATCCATGACTGAAACAGAATTATTTTCAAGCAAACAGTTACATTTTTAACAAAAAGGATTAATTTTATACCCAAAAAGACGAATTTCAAACAAAATACGTAATATTATCAACCAAAAAGATTATAATTCTGCCAAAAAGACGAATTTTCAGTAAAGTATGTAAATTCTCTACCAAATAGTTGAGTTTTCAACCAAGAAAATTATATTTCTGCCAGAAAAGACGATCAAAAAAATACATGAATTTTAAATTAAATAGTGGAATTTTCTACAAAAAAGATAAATTTCCAACAAAAAAAACGAATTTTCAACAAAACATTTGAATTTTCGACCAAAGAAATGAACCTTCAACTAAAATGATGAATCTGCAACCAAAAACGCGAATTCGCGACGAAAAATGTAATAGTTATTATTTTAACTAAAAAAGATTTTAATTTTACATTAAAAACAGTTGAATTCCACCAGAAAAGACGATTTTTCAACAAATTAGTTAAATACTTAACCACAACAGATTAATTTTCTACCAAACAGCTAGATTTTCAACCGAATGATGTGTAATTTCTTCCAAAAGAGATTATTTTCAAACTAAAAAGGCGAATTCTTAACTAATAGTTAAATTTTACACAAATCATTAAATTTTGAAACATACAGTTGAATTTGCAACCAAAAATGATGACTTTTTAACGATATTGTTCAATTGTCAACAAAATAATTAAGTTGTTAACTAATAATAAAACTTTTCAGCAAAAGAGATGAATTCTCAACCAAAAATATAATAGTAGACTTTGCAACAAAAAAGAATGAACATTCAAAGAAAAATAGTTGGACTTTCTTATTGGGTTCTATTAATTCAGTTCGCATATAAGCGGAAAAACGAGAAATAGAGGAAAAGAGGGAAATGCCTGCGGTTAATAAATAGGAATGTTGATAATTTATAGACTAATGTTAAATAAACATCAATGTTCATTTTTGATACTTGTTAGAGCAAATATGAAGCGAGGGGGGGGGGGGGTTGAAAATTTCGGAAAAATTACTTATGTAATTTGTGGATGACCACTGAGGTGCTATAAGGTGAATATTGGCATTTGATACATGCATCATATATCAATGTTCTCTTGTGAATTATACTTTTGATACCGAATTTGAATCATTTTAATCAACTGCGTCACTGTCTGCTGCAAATCAATTTTATCCAATTTCGAGATGACAGTAAAATCCCAAGATTTTCTGTGCTACAATAAAGAATTAAAGTATTAAATAAAAACTGTTTTCGTTAGAAAAGAACGAAATTATATTTAAACGAAAATTCGATTCGATATGCAGAATAATTGAAATGTTATAAAAGTTTGACTCCGTTTAGAGTGAACCAGATTGGTTTCATTATCTACCAAAATCGGGTTCATTTTAATTTAATTTTTGTTGTTTATCATTGAACCCAACCTTCTTTTCTGCATTAAGGGAATTCACTTGACTCCGGATTTACGGGGGATAATTTCACGGCCAAACGGTTGAATATTTTGGTCTAATTTTTTTGCATACGTATTATAAATATTATTCTCTTTTCTCTCTGGGAGCTATTATTCAGTGAAACTCTTTCTACTTTGTTTGAAAATTAAAAAAGTGCAATTGTATTGCGCCTCGCATAAGACAACCGATCAGGGTGCGACATGTGCTTTCTCTGGCCAAAGACGCTCCAAAGACGGCCGAGCGTCTTTGATTAGTCTTAGCTAACATGACTCACCCTGATCGTTGCCTTATGCGAGGCGCACTACAATTGCACTTCTTTAATTCCCAAACAAAACAGAAACAGGTTTAGTAAGAAATAGCTTCGAGAGAAAGAAGAGAATAATATTTAGAATACGTATGCAAAAAATTAGACCAAAATATTCAACAGTTTGGCCACGAAATTGTCCTCCGTAAAACCGAAGTCAAATAAATGCCCTTGAGGAATTAAAGTATCATAAAAACAGCTCTATATTAATCAAGATTCAAGAATGAGAATGAAATAATCAATGAGTCCCAAAACTAATTTGGACCCTCTCGACCATGAATGGTTCCTTTCTCTCATCCACAGGTCTTCAATCTTTGGCAAGGACGCAGTGTCTCGAAGGTGTGAAAGGGTTGCAAAACGCCCTGCTTCCGAGAAGTCTAGATCTGCGGACATTCCAATGTGCCCCTGGACCTCAACCCAACATCTCGGGATGAAGAAGAGTCGATGAGAGAGACTTGCCCTCTCTTTCTCTTTGGAAGGCACCCGAGGGTCTGCAATTTTTCAGTGGGATTTATTAGAGCATCATTCTAAGGCTTTACGACGCACCTGGTCGAGTCGATCCTCTCATCTCCTCTTCCTCCTTTTCTCCTTCTTCTCGATGATCTTTTTCCTTTTCCCTCTTCTTCCTTCTTCATCTTCCATGGACGATGAGGCATGTAAGGTATAAGGTATAAGCTATAAGGCCCATTTTACCTCTTCAGTTCTTCTCCCCCTTTCTTATTCACTTCTTCGTCTTCCTCTCTTGAAATCCCTCACTTTTCTCTCTTATTTTCACCCCCACTTTATCTCACGCACTCTCTCGAGAAGATCTCACTCCCATCGAGAGGATCTTCGACGACCTCTCGGCCTCAGCTAATTATTTTATTCTCACGCCAGGCCGTCAGACTGCGCGTGCCTTTCATTAGACTTCCTCTGCCCCCGGCTCTTCATCTCTTCAATCTTGTCGAGATTTTTTCGTTAAGTGCTCGACATCGCCCCTGACTCGATTGTTTAAAATTGCAAGATAGAAAATAGGTGCATTGTCTTTTAATTGCACTATTCAAAATTTCCATTACCACTATGGTGGTCTGAAAAATTGACTTTCGAATAGAGGGAAAGCCACCCCGACATTTTATGAAATGTCCGGAAAAAATTCCCTCCAAGTTTGAGTTAAATCGATTAATATTAAGACGTGCCGCAAAGGTCCGGAAAGTTTCTGTTTTTGGCAAAATGAGATTCACGTTCCTGGGTTTGAATTAACCTTGCGGGAGATTATCAGAATTTGTCGGGGAGTCTACAGTGAATAATTTTCGCTAAACTTTTTTGAATTTCCAGGCCTCCCACTCCACTTATGGAGTCCCAAAAATGCCTGAAAAAACTAAAATTGACAATCCTACGCAAAATTGACACATACGAGCTCTGTTTTTCCCTTTTTTACCTTCGATCATTTTTATTCGAGAAGTGAAATGTTTTTCAGCATTTTTCAGCTAATTTTCGATTGCTTGAACAATTTTCATTCGACTCAAACTTGGAGGGATTTTTCTTTCTGGGAACCTCACAAAATGGGGCGGTGGCATGTCCTCTATTCGAAAACAAAATTTCAACAGGTAGGATTTTGGATCACCCTAAGGATCACCTATGCCCCCACTTGATTTGAGATTTCACAATTGAGGGCATGTATCAGACATTCGCGGGATCAATTCTTTTAATCGAACTTATAAATTAATAAGTCGAATGGATTTTCTACACCAAACGGTTGTCTTTCTTTCCTTTACATCTGTTGAATATACGGAAAATTCATTCGAGTTATTAGTTCATGAATAAATTCGTATAAGGGCAAGGCCGTAACCAGAACAATTTTTCCGACGCTGCGGAACGTGATTCATTCCCTAAGAAAGATCAGGCTATTTTTATTGACTCTATTCAAGATATCTCTGTAGACGAATATGCGAATGCTGTGGGGTGGCTCATCTGTCCAAGCAGCATTAGATTTGCTTCTAGAATCTCCAGTGGAAGGGTATGTATACCATATTTCTAGATAGTAAACAAACTGTCGATGCCCTTACAAAAGACATTGCAATAGTGACTTTACAATAGTGAGGCAATTAGACATCACAATAGTGAGCTTCTTCAGTAACCTTTCTAAGAGCCGATTTCTCTGACCCCGGCTTCGCTCGCGTCTTAAATTTCAGGAGAAAGATATACATCCACCCTGCCAGTGTCTCAAGTTTATCAGAATACTTACAAGCAACTTATGATGACACCTCTTACTGGATCTACCTATCTACTGATACTGTAACGTTCTTTCTGTGTAAACAATCAGGACATATTACTAAGAACTGCAAAGCCGTCTCCTCACCCCCTCAAAAAGCTGTCGTTCAATCTAGTAAAGCTCCACCTAGGAATATCTCATACCCGCTCAACGATAACTCTTCAAACCTTCAACCGTCGAGGTTTCCTTCACTCCAGGAAAGTGGAAGAACCTTTCAAAAACGTTCAGTCAAAAAAGAAAAGAAAGAAGTCATCTACAAATGCGAGTAACAAAACCACTGATGAACTGATGAACACTGATGAACTTATTGAAGATTCATCAGAAAAATACGCTCTTAACTACTTACAATTCAAAAGTTTCTTTGACAAGACAAACTGAGCCCCAAATCCAGCTCCTATTGCCAAAGAATATATTGATAATACCCGAGCCCTGATTTCGATGATGACAGAATTGCATTCTAGCTTAACAGAGCGAACAGCGAAAGTAAGGTGCACCAAAATTGTCAACAAACTTCAAAAATCTATGGTAGGTGATGAAAGCACCAGTTCTGATGAAGAGTCTCTGTCAATCTCGGAAGACAACCAAAACAATGGCACTTAAATTCTATTAATGGCTATGAAAATTATTCAGTAGAACCTAAATGGGTTCCATCCTCGACGTAAATTCCTTAAATTACTTATTAAAGATCGATTTCCCTCTATAATGTGTTTCCAAGAAACGAATTTCAAGGATTCATATTGCGCACCAATTAGAAACTTTTCGTCTGTTTTCAAAGATCGCTCAAATACAAATTTTGCCAGCGGGGGTGTAACGATTTACATTAAAATTGATATAGAGTATGAAGAAATCAAACTCAACACTAACCTTGAAGCTATTGCTTTGTCTATCCTCTCCCCATCTGAAATAAGCATATGCAATGTGTACTCGTATATTCCAAATTGGTATGCAATAAGTCTTCTTGAGATCAATCAATTTATTGATCAACTTCCCAAATCAAATTATCCTGCTAGGAGATTTCAAAAGCCATAATTCACTCTGGACCTTCAACCACACTGACGCCAGTGGCAGGATAATTGAACAGCTTTTAGATGAACCTGATGTTGTCCTGAACAAAAACCAACCTACACGCTTTAATATCTCAAATGCTACGTTCAGTTCGATTGATCTATCAACGTGCAGTGCCAGTATAGCCCAAAATATGAATTGGGAAGCCTCTGAGGATCTTTACAACAGTGATCACTCCCCAGTAAAAATAGAAATACAAAATTTTCATCCAACCCTGTACAATAATACACCAAGATGAAAGTTTGAATCAGCCGACTGGGAGAAATTTCATACAGAGTTGGATGCCAAAACAGCCAATTTAAAATCACCTTCAAAAGAAAATAAAGACGAAAATATATTGATATCGTTAATGCACTAGTTAATGTCATTGCAGAAGTGTCGGATGCCTCTATACCTAAAACGTCCCTTAAATCATTTAAACACCAGGTATCCTGGTGGAATTCAGAAGTGGAGGAAGTACTTTAACAAAAGAAACACGCTTTTAATGTGTATAAAAAGCACAAAACACTCGAAAACAAAATTGAATTTAAGAGACTTTGAGCTAGTTCACGGAGGATAAATAAACTAAGTAATAGAAGTTCCTGGATCGACTATACCTCGTCTCTAAAATACAACACTCTAAGCTCAGAGGTATGAAAAAACATCAACATAATCGGAGGAACATCATCCATCGTTCGCATCACAACCTTACTAAAAGCCGATGGTAGTATCGCAATTGACTCCAAAGAAATTTCTGACGCGCTAGGAGATAGCAATGCCTCAAATTCCAGTAATGCAAACTACGACCCTAATTTCCTCGCCTTCAAGATCGAAAACGAGAGCCTTGTGGAACAAAAACTGGTTGAAAATAAAAACCTTACTATTAATACTCCACTTCTATTATCTTAACGCACATCCATACTCAATCAATGTAACTCAGTAGCCCTGGACCTGAAAAAATATCGAACTACACTTGATCCACTTGTACAACTTGAAACTAATACACGTGACGCATTCATCAGTGGCAAACAACTCCTAGCTGTTTTCTTAGATATTGAGAAATGCTATGAAATGGTCGGGAAACATCGAATCTTACAAATCTTACTTCACAAGGGTCTAGATCGTCCAATGATCAAATTTATTAAAAATTTCCTGTCAAAAGATTTATACAAGTCAGAGTAAATGATTACTTCTCAAGAGAAACTGAACTCGAAAATGGAGTTTCTCACGGGTCTGTATTGAGTGTTACTCTATTTCTAATTACATTCAATGATGTAACGATCTGCATTCTGCGACCTGTAAAAAAAGTCTTTTTGCCGACGATGTGACAGTCTTCTGTAGTGGGAGAGATCTACAAACAACACGGGAACTCATTCAAGACTGCCTTAACAGATTACAAGATTGGGCTGGCAAGACTGGTTTTATTTTTTCAAAACTAAAACCACTTGCATCTTATTCTCTAAGAACAGATCAGACAACCAAAATCCAAGACTACTCTTGAGTAACCACGAGCTGGAGATCGTTGAGACATCACGATTCTTGGGCTCATCTTTGACAAAAATTTACTGGGATCTTCCCCCCCCCCCCCTCAGATTCCTGAAAGATTATTATAAACGCAGACTCAACGTCATTAAAACCCTTGCCAAAAAACATTGGGGAGCAGACCAAAAAATACTAGCAAACACTTACAAGGCTGTTGTCCGATCCTTTACTTTTGTAGGTAAAATGTTTATTTTTCCGACAAATTGTTGTGTTCAATAAAAGGGGTGTTGAAATCCCAATGGAAGCTATAGTCGCAAAATTTTTTCGTTGATATTAAAAGAGTTAAGAATCGCCCGAATAGATGGTATCTGCACAGATAAATAAAGAAATGAATAAAAATAAATAAATATAAATAAATAATTAAAAATACTGATGTTATTTCATCGACCAGGGTAATTAATTAATTAATATTTTGATGTTCTTGTATCGATTACTGGTCA
>JAUMHM010000078.1:32788929-32800461 GCA_032362435.1 Melikaiella ostensackeni | reverse complement strand
TAATTGGTTAACGCTCCACTCATGTAAAGTCGGCGTTCCCAGTTCAAATCCGGGCCGAGGTAGATTTTTTCTCATTTTTCCGAAAATCAATTTGACCAGTAATCGATACAAGAGCATCAAAATATAAATAAATAAATGAAGAGCCAAATTTTTATGATCACAATTGAGAAATAATTCCCATTATCCAATTTGAAGCAGTTAAAATTAAGTGCACAATTTATTTTTCTTCCTATTTAATACATTTCAAAAATTGCTACCTTTTTTCAGCAGAATCAATAAGAAGACGATGCACAAGAACAATTTTCAGGAAATGTGTCAACTATTATCGGAAAAAGATCAATACGTTAAGCAACATAGCGGAAAATCAAAGAAACAATAATATAGTGACCGACTAGCTACTGCCCATGTCAGAACTACATTTTCTAAATCCAGAGTGGTTATTACATAAAAAGTGTTAGAAATTCAAAATGAAAGGTCCATCTGCATCCAAAACAAAATATACACAATTTGTAGAGGATTTAGTCAGATACATTAGAGAAAATTTACGAAAATACCAAGTGGTGATAATTTTTAATACAGAAATAAATTCACGTAACGAAATTGCTCATGAAATTTTGTTTGAAATACCAGGTCTTGTGATCAACTTAAAAAAATCCGTTGACAAAAATATTTTGGCACAATCGTCCACATTTAGTGATCCACGGGTGACAACAGTATTTGTTGTTATTGTTGAATCTCTAGACTATCGTAAATCAAAATCAGATATTTCAGGAATATTAGATTTTCTGATTGAATTGTCGCCGGTGAAAGGTCGTGCAAAGAGTTTGATAATTTCAAAATGTGAGGAAAAAAGCAGGTGTGAAAAGCTACTTCGTCACCTCTGGTCTCAACGCTTTTTGGATGTAACGATTCTGCAATTCAGAGAAGAAAATATTTCAAGAAACGAAGTTCTGGGTCCTCGGGAAGTAAAAGCTTTCTTGCATCACTTCAATCCCTTTACAGATATTTACAAGAAACAGGAATTTTTTCGAAAAATCGAATGGTTTCCTGATAAACTTCGAGACATGAATGGTTATCCGATAAGGGGTGGTTTTTTGGATCTTCCTCCTTATAGTATCGTCAAATTTGATGATAAAAACCAGCCAGTTTCTTACAGGGGAGCAGATTATCTAACATTCATAGTCATTTCTAAAGCACTGAATTTTTTAGCATCGATAGTTACATCAAAGGATGCAAAGATAGGTGTCGAAAATGCAAGAAACAAAAGTGCGACTGGAATGATTGGAAAATGTGTAAGGAATGAAATAAATATTTTCGTTACAACCCTAATGGCACTTCATCCAAAAAAGGAAAGTCTCACAGAAACTACAAGAATGCTCGAGTCGTCTTCCCTTCATGCAGTTGTTCCAAGGCTACCTGCTGAAGATGTAGTACAACACAGTATCCTTTACACAACAATGCTAGTTTTTTTCTCAGCTGTAATATTGATCTACATTGCATCCCGATTTTTAAAATTCGATAATTATTTATGGCATCCAGAAAAAATTGCTGAACTCTTGCTGGGATTTACAGTACCAGACCAACCATTAGCTGCTCATGAAAGAATTGTTTTCATCTCTGTAATCATAGTTGGGATGAGCTACACAACGACTTTCTTCGCAGGAGTAACGTCGATAAACATGAAAACTTCCACAGAAATGGAATTCAAAACATTTGCAGACCTGAATGATTCGGGATTGAGAGTTGTGGTACATCCGAATTTAGTGACACAAGTTTTTGGCGGTGCAGAAAACGTATTGCTTGACCTGCAGAAAAAAAGCACTGAAGATGAAAATTTGATGAAAAATTGCATTCGAGATTTGATTGTGCACAGGAATGCTTCTTGCGTTCTGGCTGATTGTACTTCAATCGAAGTGGTGGAATCTAATAAGGACAAATTTGGAGAATCGCCTGTGAAGATTTTGCAACAATCTTTCTGGAGCACTTCAAATGTTATGTACATGGAAAGAGGTTCGCCCTTCGTCGAGCGTTTTGATGACGTTCTAATCAGAATTATTCAAGGGGGTTTGAGGCAGAAATGGACTGGACACTATTCCCGTGATCTTTCTGCATCGGAGACTAATTCACGGAGACGTCAGATTTCTGATTTTGAAAACCTTGGAGGAGTAACGAATTTGCGTCGGCGACTCGTCTTTGTCGCTATTCATGGATTTCTGCTCTCGTTCATTGCTTTTATAGGCGAAATGTTTCTGCATCACTGGAAGAAATTTACACCGAATTTTCTGAGGATGAGACACCTACAGTAAAATCGGATTGTGAATTGCATGTGACTGCAAATTAATGTAAATGATTGCAAATTAATGCAAACGATTGCAAATAGACGAATTGAAGAACAATGAGATATTTGACATCCGAAAGAAGTACAAAATAAAATGGTAATATCTTTTAATCTCTTCTGTTCGGCTTTTGAATTTTAAAGTTTGAACAGGTTTCCTTGCGTGACAAAATATTACGGCGATTTTTGAAGAACTGACATTTTTTGTGGTGAACAATTATAAAAAAATGATAAATAAAGGAACAGTTTTTCGCATATATTTTTTTGAGGTGTAAAAATTCAAAAACCGAACAGACGAGATTAACTTGTTTCAGAAAAATTTGTTCTTGTTTCGGGTACCAAATGACATATTTTTTTGTTCGTCTCAAATGATTGTATTGATTTTAGAATTTTTACCCTGTCCTATAGTTATACCGTGTGTGTTTAAATAAGCTAGGATTATTCTTCGCGTTTACTGGTTTCTTTTTTTTTCATTTTTACAGTATCATAAATAGGTTTTCGAGTAACAAATTTATTTTGGTGTTAGAGAGTTTAAAGTTGAAGAATTTTTAATCAAAATATCTCAAAATTGATCAATTATATTATAAATAAATCGATTTAAAATTGAAAATATGTCAATACAGTGCGCAGTTTGAAATTCCTGGTTTTGAAATTGAACATTTTTATAAATATTAAAAAATAATGAATTTAAAGTGCAGCAGTGAAATTCATCTCATTTTTGTAACTATTAAGATTTCAAAATTTGAAAGTCAACAATTTGAATCATTCTTTAATTTAGAAGTGGTCTCATGGAACCTTTAAACTAAAAGCCTCTTAAATTTGAAAGTAACTTCAGCAATTTTAAAGGTGTGACAATTTTAAGCAGTTCTTTCAATCTAAAATCTGAAGAAACTTTGAAAATTTAAATATTCACTACTGCAAATTTTTTAATATGCAACATTTTAAAAGTCTAGCTTTAAAAATCAGATAATTGAGTTTTTAAATTGAAGGCCTATCAAACTTTAATAATTTAAAATTCGAAATTAAATTTGAAAAATTGAAAGACGATTGTATTTTAAATTGTAATATTTGAAATTCAATAATTGCGTATTGTAGGGATCAAAAATTGCACAATTAATAATCCGATTAACGACCCATTCAACTTTTTCCCCTTGATTCTCAAAAGTTTTTGTGTTCCCCTACATAACTTTTTAAGACACTCCTTAAAATTGAATGTGAATATTTTTTTAATTAGAATTTTGAAAGGAGAAAAGTTTCAACAAATCCTTTGAAGTTGAATAATTTTTGAAAGAGTGAAAACACTTTAAACCTTTAATTATCTAAGATGAAGATTACCAACCGTCAAATGATACAAAATTAACAATCTCAATTCATATGATATTAACCTTGAAGAAATTTTTAATTGTAATTGTAAAAATATAGAGTGTTGAAAATGAGAAATAAAATAGCATCTTTTTGCATATTCTTTTTTTTTGCGGTGTACAGATTCAAAAACTGAATAGAAGACATTAACTGGTTCAAAAAAAAATCTTCTTCCGGATGTGCGTATTTGTGTGTGAAAAACTTTGAAAATTTGAGATTGAACCTCGGATTAAACATTTATGATTGAAAAAAATCAAAATTCAACAATTATCATGTGAAGGGTTCAAACTTGACAAATTGAATCCCATTTCCATTAATTAATTTGAAATTAACGATCCACATTAAATAATTCAACAGTTTATGGTAACAATATTAAATTAAAAATCTTTCAAAATTGGAGCATATAAAGCTCTGAAATTGTTAAGTTGAAGAGTTTTACAATTCAAAATAATGTTATACTATAAGGTTCATATATTGAGACATGATTTGAATCTATAATTCATATTAATATAATTATATGCGTGTGTATTTGTGTGTATTCAGGCGTTAAAGATAATTTAAAGTTGACGAATTTCCAACTGAATGACCTTGAAATTGGGCAACTATACAATAAATAAATCGATTTGAAACTGAAAATATGTCAATATAGTTTAAAATTTCTTGTTTCGAAATTGAACATTTTGCAAAATACTTGAAATTAAAATTTTCAAAAATACTTAAAATTAAAATTTTGAAAATAATACGATTCTAAATTGAAGCATTGAAACTCTTCTCATTTATGTAACTATTAAAATGTCAAAATTCGAAATTAAATTATTCGAACTAATTTTTACTTCAGAAATGGTCATTTGGAATCTTCGAACTTAAGACCTTTTGAAATTTAAGAACATAAACTTTAAGAATTTGAAATTCGAAAATACAATTAAAAAATTGAAAGACAATTTTTTAAAAATATAATATTTGAAATTTAATCATTTTAAATTGCAGGAATAAATAGGTGCATAATTACTAATTATTATTATCGTTATTATCAAGGACAGTATTTTTTAAGTTGAAAATATCTGGATTATTTGCTGAAAAACGGATTATTATGCGACGTGAAATCGAATTATGCATTGTAAAAATAAAAAAATTTAGGGCGTAAGATGCACCTTTTTAACTCCAGAAAATATCAAGTTATCAATATTAAAAACAAGAAGAATATGAGGACTTGTTAGTGAAGGAAAAATGCTGAAATTAATCGCATTATTTGAGTCGAGCAAGAAAAAAGTTGTGGCTTGGCAGTCGAATGAAGAAAAATAATTGTTAATGTCTTTTATATTTCGTTGTCGAGGAGATCTTTTTATTCCATGATACCTTCACATGGAATCGGTTTTCATAATTTAAACAAAAAATCCTGTGAGACAGTCAATTTTTTCTTCCGAGCATATTTAAAAAAAAAAGTTGTTTATGTCGAATTGGAAATTTGTTCAATTTGAATCGAAAAAAACGTGCAAGAATTTGTTAGTAGAAACAAAAAATTTCGTACCTTTCAAAGCGTTTCCAAAACGTAAATTTTTTTAAAAAGTAATTTCAACGCTTTAAAAACAATGAAAAATTTATTTTCCCGTAACAATAAAATGATGACATGTTTCCTCGATTCCAACTGCAGAAATTCGAAAAGTAAAAATATTTTTTAAATTTGCAATGAACTCAATTCAAAAAACATGCTTTTGCACATTTTTAAAACATGATTTGTTCAAAAATTTAGTTTTTAATCTTTAAATTTTTATAATTGTTCGCCAGAATGTTTTTGCTTACACTGAAATCTTTTTCAATTTTAACCGATTTCAATCATTTTGGCTTCACTTATTCTTTCGAATTCCAAACAACAACTTTTTTTGCTGTACTCAAATAATTCGATTAATTCGTGCATCTACACTCTTCTTTAGTACACGTATTTCAAATTTCGACACATAGAACAAGGACCCCTTAAGAAACCTACGTAAAACCTGAATGGAATGACTGGGCGAAGTTCAAAATGTAAATTTCTTATAATTTGGTTCCAAAAAAATTATCCGAAATGAGTTAAAAATTTTGTAATTTATATTACGACTTTTGACATGTACATATTTGAAAATACATTTTTTGCAACTTGTTACATATATTTCGTAAAGAATATGAAATTATGCGCTATTATGAGAAAATTTCCGTATTATGCGACAAAAATGAAATCATGCGATTTGATGCTATGTTAAATTAAGTACATTCGGCATAGAAACTTGATACGACACGAAAGTTCTGAGTTATACTTAATTTTGAGACATTATACGATTATGCGCGTCGCATAAGCTAGAGGTCCTTAGTTATTATTATCATAAATAAAGTGTGAATAAAAATCCAAAATGCAGCAATTTATTGTTCAGACAGTGTTATAATTACTCCCTATTGAAAATTTAAATATAATTCTAGTTTCATTCGAATATTTTAGTGGAGAAAATAAATAATACTATTTCCAAAATTAGGAAACTTCTAAAGCGGAAATCAGATTAACGACCCATTCAACTTTTTCCCCCTTGATTCTAAAAAGTCTTTGTGTCCCTACACATAACTTTTTAAGGCGCTCCTTCGTCATAGAAATTCACACGTGACACAATAAACGTGTTCGAAAAAAACAAACTAAGAAATCTGGGCTCGGTGGACCACAGACGTGGGTTTCCCATATATAAACTTCTTTCCACTTTTTTAAGATGATTTCTGCCTGGTCTTTGATCTTTTATGTACACGAGCCAATTTCAGAGCCTAATGGTGGAGAACCCGGCGGATTTTTGAATCTAGGATCGTTGTCCTGCGAGTCAAATTTCGTCACAGTCCGCTTCTTTCCTGAAAGTGGATTGGTAACGGCCCGGTGTCGCTAGCTCGCTCGCGACTTGGTCCTATTTACCGATTATTCACCATATCCTCCTGTAATCGGCGCGACGATCCTAGAAGCTATCGGCCCGGTGTTCCCTCTGGAGAACCAGGATATATCACCAGGACCGTACGCAGTGCCGCTTTTAGGAAAAATGCACCCCCAAAACATTAAATTTTGAGGTGATTCCCCTCCTTCTTTAACCTTTTCATACATTATTTATAATTAAAAAAGTAGCACCCTCCATATTTAGATATAAAAAAAGGTTCCAAGAAGACTATAAGAGATGTTATTGTCTTCTTGCTTCCTCATAGAGGAAGCTTTGTAATGGTAACAATTTCGAAAAGTTTTAAATTTGTTTAATTAAACGTTGCCCAATTAAAAAATGTTTAATGCAATGTTCTAAGTAAGAAGATATGATGATATGATGACAGAACATCATCTCTTGTAGTACATTCTCACTAGGAGAATCACCATTTTAATTTTGATGCTGTTAAGATTTTAGAAACAAAAACTAATTGTAAACGTAGAGTTTTCAGAGAGATGTATCACATAAAAAAGAATAGATTTTCTATAAATACAATAACAGACATACAATTTCTTAGTCACAATTATGATTACTTTATAGAATCTACTAATTACAAATGTTAATATTCAGATTTTTAACGTCTATTTTGGGATATGTTTTATGAATACATTGCATTAATACATTGCAATTATACTTTAAACAATCATTTTATACAGATATGGACATTTTGTTTGATATACTGAAACTTGGCTTTTTACATGTGACGTCACACTAATGAGCAAACCTTGCTTTTATATGTAACCTGACTAAGTCAGGAAGAACGCATTTTCATTGTACATACTTTGGTTAATTGAGATGATAGTGTCATCGTGGTCCCGAAGGTAGATGTGTCGTCTTAGCCCGCAAAAAATTTGTAATTTAACACATAGCTGGAACCAGTACATTCAAATTTAAGAAATAAAATGTAAAATTGCTTTATTGTGCGCTCGCATAATAATTTGAGTTTTTTAAAAATGACTTAATCATGTGTGATGGAATCTATGTCATGAGCTTGTTATATGTCAACACTTTTAAACTTTGCAATTTTTTTAAGATCTGACGGTAAGATTCAATTTGAATGTTAAATTTTGAATAGATATATTTTGAAGAGATAAATTGTGATTTGCTAAGTACTTGTAAAAATGGTTCTCAACTGATTTTAATTTTATTACTGATGAGGTCCGGCGTCGACGGACAAAACCTCTTAATGTAACATCTTAATAAAGGATTTTTACGACCAGTAGACAAAAAAGAATTTAAGATCAATTTATTTAATTACAATCATCTGGCCAAAACCACAACATCTATGCATGTTCTAAGCAATTTTCCGGATGTATGTGTGTGTATGTGCGTGTGGATGTCACACTTTTTTGTGAACACGATAACTTAAGACGGTTGCATATAAACTGATGAAATTTGGAGGGCTGATTTTCACCACTAATATCTGAAAACTGACCAAAGGATTTCTAAAAATAATCATTACAATTTTTTTAGCACTTTATAATATATAAAAAATGGGTTTTTTGTAGTGAAAGTTTTTTCATTCACATAATTCAAAGTTGATGCAAGAATATAAAGGGTTCCTTGTCTTGATACAAATCGATTGACCTATATTATTAATACATTTCATTGGAGATTAAGGTCATTAAGGAATCTATGATCATTTATAATATTTTGAAGATCAGTTTTATAGTTTTTTTTTCTTTTTTTATTAACATAATTCAAAGTTGATGAAAAATCAGAAAAGACTCCTTGATTCGAGACGAATCGACTGACCTATAATATTAATACATTTTACTGAAGAGTAAGGAAGTTATGGTCAATTTAGTCATTTGTAGTATTTGGAAAATCTGTTTTTTACAGTATAACTTTTTTCATCAACATAGTTCAAAGTTGATGCAAAAAAAACTCCTTGGTTCAAGACGAATTGATTGACCTACTTGTATTTTTGTAATTTTCTTCCACTATGAGGAAGCAAATATATTTGGTAATTAGTCATCATCAGGAAGCAAAGTGCTCACTAAAAATGAGTACCATACAATTATAAATACAAACAAAGTGGAAACACCCGAGATCGAAATCGCAGCTAGTTTCTTTTACATCTAGGAAGATCCAAAAATTATGGAAAATTAAAATTTATTCTTCGACAACTTCCAGACCGTCAAAAATTTATTAGTTGATAAAAATTTTCAGATAAAGTTTGATAACGCTTCGAGACCACTCTGATCTCATCATCAGACCTACAGTGTACATGGATTGGATCAGTTGATACAGAATAAATCATTATTCAATTCATTCAATAATTGAATAAAATAATTTCTGATTCTTTACCGGTTTATAAATATAATGTCAAAAATTCATTATCATTCAAAGATTAGATCACTAATTTTGAAATTCCTAATATTTTTTGGGCTGATTTAAAATCAATCTATTTAGATTATTTCATTTTTCAAAAAGAAAAAGGTAATTATCCAAAACAATAACACATTTCTAAAAATTGCTAGCTCACTCAAATTTGAATACAACATCCAAATGAAAATAGATATCTTTTCATACATTGAGGTTGGTTTTGGTTGACTCTTTCTTTTTTTTTTCCTCTTTTGTCTTTTTTGTTGTACATTCATTGTACATTTGTCTCTAATGAGCCGGAATTTTGGATTTATGAACTTTTTGGGTGATCTTTTTTAGTGCACAAAAAATTTTCAGAAGAAAGAAGATTTCATTTCGATCTTTAAGAAATACCTAATAACCATATTATGGCTTCTTTTGACGTTTCATCCCTATTCAACAATGTCCCTCTTGAATTAGTTATTAAAGGCATCGAAGATAGATGGCAATACATGAGTTAAAACACTAAATTTCTTTAGAACAATTTGAAAAAGGCAGCTCATTCTTAATAGATTTCACGTTTTTTAAATTTGAAAATCAATTTTACAGACAAACTTTTGGTATCCCGATGGGGTTCCCTATATCAGCAATTTTATGAGAGTTATGCAAAATCTCGAGTCACAAGTTTTAGGAGCATTCCAATTTAATGTTTCCATCAATTTTCGTTATGTTGAGGACACCTTTCTTATATTATTAATAGACAAATTAGATTCAATAGTAACTCTTTTTAATTCTTACCACCAAAGACTACAATCTGCATTTGAAACAGGAAAAAAAACAATTCTATTAGTTTCTTAAATATAGTAGTTATTAGGAATGATGACGACCTTAGAATCACTAATTGCTTCAGAAAAGAAATGTACTCCAGAAGATTTTTAAATTTTGTATCAAACCACCCAATCCAACATAAAATAGGAATTGTTAAAAATTTAGTTGACGCTGCCATTTTTTTGTCTGATCCTTATTTTGACACCAGTAATCTGAATTTGGTCAGAAAATATCTCAATTATAATAACTACCCTACTCAATTTATTGAAAGACATCAAAAAAAGGCTAAATGAGTTGGAATCTAAAAGGAATCAACTTGACAGCAATGATGTTGTGACCAACAATGATGCTAACGTAATAATTGTAAAGAAAGAAATCACTTCCATCCTGCTGCTTGGTTGCATTTCTAACAACATCAGAAGTCTCCTGAATGATTATGAAATTAAGACTGTTTTTAGAGTCGACAGCAAATTAGATAAATTTATTAAACTAGGTAATGATAAATTAGATACTTTGGATCAATGTAACGTAATCCCTATGCAGGAAGCTTTTTTTTTTAGTCCGATATTCTTCGGGAAAAGCTCAAATTGAAGATCTTGGCATGTAGAATTGAGACAAAGAAGAAAATTTGCTATGTTATGGTTTTATTTTTTTGATATCAGTGATAAAAAAATACATAAGAAAAATGAAGTAAATTTGGTAATTTAAACCTCTATGCTAGAAACTTTTCTTTGAGTTAGAATTTCCTCGGGAATGGCTCAAATTGAAGCTCTTGGCATGTAGAATTAAGCTAAGAAATAAAATCTTCTATGTTGTAGTTAATTTTTTATTTATCTAAATGGTTAAAAAAAAGAAAAATGGGGAAGATTTTGTTATTAACACCCCTATGCTGAAAGCTTTTATTTTACTCCAATTTTCTTCAAAAATGGTTCAAATGGAAGATCTTGGCACGTAGAATCGATGTAAAAAATAAAATTGTCTGTGTTTAGTTTCTTCCTTACATCAGTAGTTCAAAAATAAGAAAAATTATCATTTTTTAAATTTAAGCCTACGACTACGAAACTCTTACTTGAGATCGCATGCCGACCTCTTTTTGGACTAATTTTTAATTTCAGTATCTCTATTATCTTTCAAGATTTTACAACGGTTTTTATATTACACACTAAGAAAAATGGTTGTTTGAATCAAACAAAAAAATTTGTTTAATATTATATGACTGAAAGAAGCAAATTTTTTGTTTGAATTAACAAAACATTTATTCAATTTTGATAAATGAAAAAACTTCCTTATTGATTCAAACAAACATTTCGTTTGATACAATTTGTTTGATTTGAATAAAGGATTTGCTTGAATTAAATATACTTGAGTTTATGCAAATATTCGTTTGATTCAAGCCAAGAATTGATTGAACATGCTACAGTATCATTGTTTAATCATATTCAGATCATTCAAACTCAATTTCTCAGACGTATCACCAAAACCCCTAGGTATACCAAGAATTCTGTCCTTCACAGAGAATTTCAATTACCATACATATCAGAGTATATCAAAAAAACCGCCACTAAATTTCATAAATCTGCATCATTATCATCTTTTGAACATATTTCTTCCCTAGGGAAATATGATTACGATCCTCTTCGCAAACACGCGCTGCCAAAAGACTTTATCATGAAATAAGTCATCCAGGTAGGGGTTGAGGGGTCGGCGCCGCCCCGCGCCCAC
>JAUMHM010000078.1:32769389-32788829 GCA_032362435.1 Melikaiella ostensackeni | reverse complement strand
CCCGGGCGGGGTTGAGGGGGCGGCGCGGCGCCGCGCCGACCTGCCACCTCTGACCTACCTGCAATCTTCATTTTCAACCCCACTAACCCTTTTCCTCTCTTCTTCTTTAGTTTCCTTACCTAAAATAATTTCTCAAATTTTGTCTTTTGTTCCAGCTTGCGGGCTTTTTTCCCACACACAAAAAACGTCACTCTAACTTCCTGTCATTTTAAATTTCTCTCAGATTGTGCAGCAATGCCCAAACGGTTAACACACAACAACTTCTTCCAGTCCTATTATTCTTTGGGGAAACCACTAATCGCGCGTGCGCAACTTGCCAAAAATTGACAATTCTTGAAAATAATTTATAAATAAAGTTTAAAAACAAAATCTTTACTTCATTAAAAACAATAAATGTGTAAAGTAAACAAGAAATTCCTTTGTTCTCAATAAAAATGTATTCAAATCCGAACAGTATTCGCAAATACATCCCGGATAAATAATTCTTTAAAACAGTTATTGAGTCAGGGGGGTTGAAAAGGGTTTTTTGATTGTAAAACAAGTCTGAGGTGATGGAAAAAGGAGTCTGAGGGGATTAAAAAGGAGATTTTGGGTTGTAAAGGGAGTCTAAGGGGATGGAAAAAGGGATTTTGAATTTTCAAAGGAGTCTGATGGGATGAAAAAGGCGATTTCACCTCTGTTTTTTACTATATATTGTTTCTTATTTTTGTCTTATTTTTTATTGGTTAAACTGACGGTTTCTACCGGACCCATCAGTATAGATTAAAGAAGACTTACAATTTTGGAACAATTTAAGGTTATGTTGACATAAATTGTTATTTATGCTATTCATTGATGAAATCAGTTATTCTAAATAAAGAACATCAGGTTTAAAAGAAGATTTACCATATGAAACAATTTTTGTTGTATTAAGTTTGTATTTTTCGTCGAAATCTGGTATTTTTAATTTAAAAATCATAAGATTCTTCAGATTATCATTCGGAGTAATATAATTCACAATCTTGGAACAGTTCGAGATTATGTTTACATTTTCTACTGAAAATTAGGTATTTGAAACAAAAAAAATTGTAGATTGAAGGGCGATGGAACCAGGCCCTAACTTCAAAATTAATTTGCCTCATTTTACTCCATAAATACTAGAATTACATTTCTGTTAGATACTTATGGCCTACCCTAACGAAAGTTTTGGATAGGCATTCATTCCGAATCATTCCAAATTATTCCGAAATCTGTATCCGAACCAATCCAAATCAATCCGAAAAAAGTTCTTTATTTAGTTCAATCCAAATCGGTTACGAATCAATCCAAATCAATCCGGTTGAATCCAAACTACCAATCCGAATCAATTCTAACCAATCTGAACTAAATTTTCAAACCAAATGAATCCGAATCAGTCCGAACTCGGATTGATGTATACTGATCTTTCAATCCGAATGAACCCGAGTTCGGATTGAATCGGATTCATTTGGATTGAAAATCGGTTTAGGTCAATCCGAGTTCGGATTGACTCGGGTTGAAAATTTTGTTTGGATTGATTCGGATTGGAAGTTTGAATTGATCGGATTGAGTCAGATTAATTTTCAACTGATTCGGATTGAACGAAATTGAGAACATTTTTCGGAGTGGTTCGGATTGGTTCGGATTGGTCTGGATTGATTCAGGTACAGATTTCGAAGAAGATTTAAAATGTGAAACAATTTTTGTTATGTTAAGTCAGTATTTTTCGTCGAAAATTGGTATTCTTAATTTAAAAAATCATCAGATTCTTTAGATTATCCTTTGAAGTTATATAACTCACAATCTTGGAACAGTTTGAGGTTATCTTAACATTTTTTACGGGAAATTGGGTATTTGAAAAAAATGTATATAGGCTGAAGGGCGATGGAACCAGGCCCAACCTCAAAATTAATTGGCCTTATTCTACTTCATAAATACCAGAATTACATCTTTGGTAGATACTGAGGGTCTACCCTAGCGAAATTTTCGAATAGGAAGTTATTCCAAATCATTCCGAATTATTCCGAAATCTGCACCTGAAGCATTCCGAATCAATCCGAAAAAAGTTCTCTATATCGTTCAATCCAAATCGGTTAAAAACCAATCCAAATCAATCTGGTTCAATCCAAACTACCAATCCCAATCAATCTGAACCAATCCGAACTAAACTTTCAAACCAAATGAATCCGAATCAATCCGAACTCGGATTGATGTATACTGAGCTTTCAATCCGAATGAACCCGAGTTCGGATTAATTCGGATTCAATCGGATTGAAAATCGGTTTAGGTCAATCTGAGTTCGAATTGATTCGGATTGAAAATTTTGTTTTGATTGTAAGTTCGGATTGAATCAGATTGACTCGGATTAATTTTTAACCGATTTGAATTGAACAAAATTGAAAACTTTTTTCGGATTGGTTCGGATTGATTCGAATTGATTCGGATACAGATTTTGGAATGATTCGGATTAGTTTGGAATGATTCGGAATGAATTTATATCCGGAACATTCGCCAGGGTACTCCTGTTTTTCAAATCAAGTCCGTATTCGGAGTGAAAAATTGGCTAATTTCAATACTTTTTGTGTAAAAAGATTTTTTCATATGTTCGAATTAGAATCGAAAAAAATCGTTTTGTACAAAAATTATCGAAATTATCCAATTTTTTACTCCCAATACAGACTTGATTCAAAACAGAAGGAGGCCCTTAGTATCTAACAAAGATGTAATTCTAGTATTTATGGAGTAAAATGAGGCGATTCAATTTTGAGATTAGGGCCTGGTTCCATCGACTTTGAAAGAAGATGTAAAATCTTAAACTATTATTTGTTATGTTATGTTAGTGTATTTCATCTCAAATTGCCATTTCCAATAAAAGAATCAATAGATTTCAAAGAATATTTACAATATTTAAACAATAATATGGTATGTAAGAGTTTTTCACCGAGAATCGGCTATTTCAAAAAAAATCATTTGACTTCAAAAATTAAACTTAAGACTTTGAACATATTAAGGCAACGTTATTGTTTTTCGTCGGAAATTGGTATTTTTGAGCAAAAATGCAACGGTTTAATTGTTTATACAAAAATATTATATATTAATGCTGAAGTTGAGAAAATCAATTTTCATCAATTATGTTTCAGATATTTGATTATTATTCGAGGTAATAGTTATTATGAAATACAACAATTTTGTATTAATATTAATTTTATATTTTAATTAAAAAATTTGCCCGAGACAAAAAAAGTCGCGCGTGTTTGTTATCCAGTAATAATAAATAATACAGGATAATAGAGGTTTGGTTAATATTCATTTATTAAAATTGAGTTTGGGGCCTAAAATAAATTATTTTGAAGGTGAGACAACATTTTAGTGATACGTTCCTGCATTTTAGTGTCGCAGCTGAGGGACTAAGGCGTTGCGAATCTATTGAGGGCCCCACAGCAAGGGAAATGCCGCTGGACCTTTCAAAAGACCGAAATCTTGAATTTTTACTTTTAGCGCATTTATGTTCCTTAATAATGATGATCGAGCAGACATGATCGAGGAGTATTGCTATCTAGGGAATTTTGAATCTAACGGTGCAATTTTTAAGCGAAGACACCCACAAGTACCTTGCAAAGTCCTTTGGGACCACCCAAAAATAGGGGCGTTCAGTCGAGAGTAAGGATGACACGACAGATTATTAAATGGGAATAGAATTTAAAATTGGAGATATGTATCTTATTTTCGCATTAAACTTTTTTATTTCCGAACAGGACAACAAATTTTATGTTAGCAAATATACCCAAGAAAAAAAATCGATTAAATGGAAATTATTTGAATCGGAGAATTTAAGAATGCCGATTCACGCAAATTTTAATAATTTCTATCGGCCACCATACAGCCACCACCAATTCAAACAAATCTCGATTAATTATTTTTCAGCTTTTTGAATCAGAATGATATTGATCCCGATTGAAAATAAAAGAAAAATAATTCAACGAAGTTTGTCTGAATCGGTGGTGGTTGTATGTGACCGATTGAAATGGCTTTTATTAGACCGATTAGAAATTTCACAAACCGACAAACAGCAGCTCGCGTGAATCGGCATTCTTAAATTCTCCGATTCAAATAATTTCCATTTAATTGATTCTTTTTTTTCTGGGAATTTTGCATTTTTTGCAATATTTTTTTTTTTTTAATTTTCTACTAAAATAAGGAAGGCATTTATCAGTTTTATGGAGGCTAAACAATTTTTGTGGCCCAGAGAATTTTTTTCCCGAAAATATCATTTTTTACGTATTTTGAAAGAAACTATTCATTCAAATCTTTGGACGCGTTCAAAATTTATGAGTCGAATTTTTGTAGATATTACGCTCAAATATTCAAATGGAAATATTTATTATTCACTAATTTTCTTGCAGATAAAGCGCTTATGGTAAATTGGGATACAGTCAACGACATTCTTGTTTTCTTTGAAGGAATTTTTTTGCATATTTTAATATAAGAAAAGTCCTTATATGACGATTTGATCATTTTTTAATATGCTGATTTTAAAACTATGCGACCTACAATTTTTATAATTTTGCAACTCACAAATTTCATGTTAATTTATTAATTTTATTGTTTTTATAATTAAAGACTCATTTATAACCTCAAAGACTGAGCGGCAATCCAAGATTGACATTTTGTATCTTATAATTTTATTATTTAAAAACTGATTAGCTTTTTTATTCAATTTTTTAAAATACATATATTGTTGCTGAGTCTACGTTGGATTTTTCATCAAAATTAAGGATAATCTCGATATTTTCGAAGATATACAAAATATATGGTAAAAGGATTATTTTGTGAATCCATTGGAGGATAAATTCCTTTTGCACCATTTGCACCATTTTTGCACCATTTCCACCATTCTTTTTTTTGGTCTGTGTTTTAATTTCTTTTGGTGCAACTACAAGATTTTTCCTTTATTGGAATAATTAATCAATTAATTAATTAATCATTATTCGAATCCTGTTATCTGAATTAATTTGGTTCCCAATTGTTATTTTGATCTCTCCTTTCCTTGATTGACTTATGAATTGAATTTTTTGTTTTCAAATTTGGTTTGGCTTCCCTAAATATTGTTTTGACCCTTCCCTTTCCTTGTTTGGTTCACTAAATTTAATGCAGTTCCCAATTAAATATTTTGATCCTTCCCAAATTTAATTAATTTTATTCTTTAATTTGGTTCGATTCCCTAACTATTTTTCTAAACATTTCCTCATCTATAAATTAATTACTAAAGTGTAGTAGTTGTCAATCTTGGAATACCGAATGGCAGAAGAGCCTAACCCTTTGGTTAGTTCAAGAATTCAATTGCTTTATTCCTTATAATATTTATATGTTATTTCAAGTTTTGACAATTCGTTGTAATAAATAATTTAATTATATAATATACGATTTTATCGACTGTTCATTTCAGTATATTTATTTGATAATACAACCAGTTTTAATTTTCCGAACTACCCCCACAAAAAAAATATGGCCAAAAAGACAAATTTCCGACAAAACTGTTAATTTTTAACCAAGTAGTTGTATTCTCTACCAAAATACTCGTAATTTAATTTCAAGCAAAAGTGATTTTTGAGGCAAGAAAGAAAAGAAATTTCAACAAGACATGAAAGGAAATTTATTACAAAAAAGTTGACTTTCAACAATATAGTTTCATTTTCTACCAAAATAGTTGATATTTCAACCACAAAAGTGTTCAATTTAAAAAAAAAAACAGTTGAATTCATCCAACAAAGACGAATTTTCAACAAAATAGATGAATCATCAACCATAACCGAATAACTTACAAAACAAAGTGACGAATTTACAACGAAATAGTTGGTCCTTCAACCAAAAAAATAAATATTCAGCCTAAAATGAAATAGTTAAATATTTAGCTGAAAAAATTAATTTTCATCGAACAAAAACTACTTTTCGACAAATAGTTCAATTTTGTACTGAAGAGATCAATTTTCAACTAAAATGATGAATCTTTAAACAAACAAAAAAATATTTCCAAAAAATCAGTGCAGCTTTTAACCAAGTAGTTGAATTTTCTTAAAAAAAATGAACTGTCAACGAAAAATGTAATAGTTGATTTTTCAACCAAAAAATATTTTTATTTCGAATCGAAAACAGTTGAATTTATAAAAAAAGACGATTTTTCAACAAAATAGTTGAATCCTCAATTAACACAGATTAAAAATTTTAATATTGTTTTGAAAATTCGCTTTTTTTGGTAGAAAATTAATCTTCTTCGTTGAAAATTCATCGTTTTGATTGAAAATTCAACTAATTTTTAAAAATTAACTTTTTTGTTAAACATTCTTCATATAAGTATACTTGTATTATATATGATCAGTATCAGTACCATATGAGTATACTTGTTAAAAATTAACTTTTTTTATTGAACATTCATCATATAAGCTGAAAATTTATCTCTTTGGTTGAAAGTTTTAATATTTAGTTGAAAATTCGTTTTTTTTTGTATAAAATTAATTCTCTTGGTTGAAGATTCATTTTTTGGTTGCAAATTCAACTACTTGTTTGAAAGTTGAACTATTTTATTAAAAATTCACTTTTTTGCTGAAGATTCATCATTTCAGTTGAAAATTCATCTCCTTGGTTGAAAATTAAGCTATTTTATTAAAAATTTCGTTTTTCTAACTGAAATTTTACTATAACATTTTTGGTTAAATAATTATCTTTTTTCTTGAAAATTCATGTATTTTAATGAAAATTCGTTCATGAATTAATTTTTTATCTTAGATGCCACTGTACTGATTTTGATTGATGCCAAGTCTATTTCGTTTGTTTACTGAAAGATAAAAAATAAAGTTGTAAAAGTGATCATTTTTTCTAACTTCGCTTGTTAAGACAGAAGTGCAATAAAAAAAATTCAAAAATCGACTCTCATAATTGTCTTTTTAATTTAGTTAAGAGTATTTCCAAAGAAAAAAAAGATGGAAATCGATTAAAAATTTTGAGCTCTAAGCTCTTTTGAAACAAATTTTGACGTTTTGCCCCACTGCGCGTTCCTAGGCTGTAGCCTACATAAGCCTATTGGTCAGGCCGGCCCTGCTTATTAATTAATTATCTTGATTTAATTAATTAAATTTATATATATTATATTATTATATTTATATATATTAAATTTCAATGAAAAAATTTAATTAATTATAATAATTATCTTTTTAATTGAGGTGATCTCTCAAGATCTGACGCTCAGCAAATTAATCTATTTATGAGTAAAGTCGAAGGTAATTAATAGTTTTTCATTATTATTTAATACAATAATTTACGGTGAAAACTAAAATCAGAAAACATTTTTCTGCATTCAAAGCGAGAATAAATGAAATATGGAGAAACTGTGAAAATTCCATGGAAAAAGGGAAGAGTCAGAAGTCATCGAAAGTCAAGGGATTTTGAGAATTATAGAGTACGGGAGAATGGAGACGAAAGGGTTTTTGGTCTTCTTTAAAAATATCTGGGCTCGCGAAGCTGCTTAGATGGTAAATAAACAACGGTTTAAAAAGTCAGAAGCTATGGTGTTACCGGTTAACGGGGTTAGTGTCAGCTTCGCGGCTTATCCAGCGCCTAAGGCGAACCTAAGTCAAGCAAGGAAAACCTGCATTTCCTACCAGGGGGTCTCCTAGGATCGCGATTATCTTCTCATGTCTCTCCCTAGGACATAAAAGTGCACAAAATCTTTTAATCTTTATGAAATTCTTTTTTCCTTGAATTTTCGCCGGAAAAACTGGTTAGAAAAAATTTCTATGAATGAAAAATAAATAAAAAATTGTTATGTGTATTGTGTATTTAAAGCCTTAAAATTGAATGTGAATATTTTTCAATTGGAATTTTAAAAGAGAAACAATTTCAATAAATCCTCTAATGGCCCAGAGAATCTTTTTCCCAAAAATATAATTTTCGAATTTTTTAAGTAAACGATGCAAGAGATCACGAAGGATTAAGAAAAATTTTTTGTGGAATTTTTCTAGATGTGCAAACTTTTACCGACGACGTAGTTCAACTTTCAACCAAATAATGAAGTTTTCGAACAAAAAGGTGAATTTTCAAGCAAGAAAATTAATTTTCTACAAAAGGAGACGAATTTTTAAAAAAATACGTAAATTTTCAACCGAATAGTTGAATTTTCATCTACAAAAGAGCAAATTTCAACTTAAAAAGATAAATTTTGAACCAAAAAAATAACGAGCTTTCAACAAAATAGTTTTATTTTCAATAAAAGAGATGAATTTCAAACTAAAATGATGAATCTTCTACCAAAAAGTTTAATTTTTAACAGAGTAGTTCATCTCTCAACCAAATAATTGAATTATCAACCGAAAGAAATAAAATTCCAAACCAAATAGACGAATTTTCTAGAACGAGTTGAGTTTTCAATCAAGAAAGATTTTTCAGTTAAAAAGAAGAAAAATTTCTACCAAATTGTTGAATTTTCAACCAAACAAAAGAATTTTGTACAAAGTAGTTCAACGCTCAACCAAAAATGTAATAGTTGATATTTCAACTAGAGGAAAAATGAAATAGTGAAAATTTTAACTGAAAAAATATTTTAATTAAAAAAAACAGTTTATTTTAACCAAAAAACTCGCACTTTCAACAAAATAGTTGAATCCGCAACCAAATCAGATTAATTTTTAACCAAAAAGGATGACTTTTTGAAAAAATAATTAAATTTTTAACCAAATAATACAATTTTTGACCAAAAAAATATGAATTCCTCACAAAAAATATAATTGTAGACTTCTCAATCACAAAAAATTAGAGAATTAACATTGAATCAAAAATAGTTGGATACTCTTATTGAGTTCTATAAATTCAGTTCACATTCAAGTGGAAAAACGCGAAAAAGACGAATTTTCAACAAAAAAGAAACGAATTTTTCAACAAAATAGTTCAATTTTTAACCAAAGAAATGAATTTTCAACTAAAAAAATGAATTTTGAACAAAGTAGTTCAACGTTCAACCAAAAATGTAATAGATGACATTTCAACTTAAGAATCTTAAATTATTATAATAAAATATTAAATTTTCAACCAAAGAGGTGAATTTTTAGCTAAAATGATGAATCTTCAACTGGAATAGTTAAATTTTCAGTTAACAAAATTAAATTTCAACCAAAAAAAAAAACAAATTTTCAACCAAATTGTTAAATTTTCAACAAAAACAGAACAATTTTCAATTTAAAATATCAGTTTTAAATCAAAAATAGAATAGTTAAATTTTTAGTCAAAAAAATTAATTTTCAACAAAAAGAAAAAACAAATTTTAACTAAGAAAGGTACATTTTCAAGAAAAAATGTATTAGTGGAAATTTTGAATAAAAAATATTGTAATTTAAAAAAACAGTTTATTCATTTTTTATTGCAACAAAATAGTTGAATCCTCAACCAAAGCAGAATTGATGTTTAACCAAAAAGGATGACTTTTTGAAAAAATAATTAAATTTTCAACCAAATAATACAACTTTCAACCAAAAAAGATGAATTCTTAACAAAAATATAATTGTAGACTTCTCAACCACCAAGAATTAAAGAATTTACATTCAATCAAAAAAAGTTGAATAGTCTTATTGGGTTCTATAAATTTAGTTCGAATTTAAGTGGAAAAACGAGAGAAAGATGAATTTTTAACAAAGTAATTCATCCAAGTAGTTATTTTTAACCAAAAATGATGAATTTTCAACAAACAATGTAATAGTTGATATTTTAACCAAAAAATATTATAATTTTAAAACAAAAACAGTTGAGTTCAATTAAAAAAACGAATTTTCAATAAAATACATAGTTGAATTCTTGACCAAGGCAGATTAATTTTCAAACAAACAGTTGCATTTTTAACCAAGAAGGTGAAATTTCTACCAAAAGAGATCAATTTTGAAACCAAAAGGACGAATTTTCATCAAAGAAAGATTTTTCGGTTAAGAAAGAAAAAAAATTCCGATCAAATTGTTGAATTTTCCAGCCAAAAAGGCAAATTTTCTACAAAACAGTTGAATTTTCTACCAAAAAAGAATGACTTTCTAAATAATTGTTGAATTTTCAACAAAGTGGTTAAATTTCCAACTAAATAATAAAACTTTCAACCAAAAATGAGGAATTCTCAACCAAAAAGATAATAGTAGACTTTTCAAGCAGAGATGAGTTTTCAACTTAAATAATGAATCTTCAACTGGAATAGTTCAATTTTCAGTTAAAAAATAATAATTTTGTACCAAAAAATACGAATATTTAACTCTGAAAATAAAAAATAAAAAATTTTCTCAAAATTTTTTTCTAGAAGTATTTTTATACTTCTAGAAGACTTACAGCTTCCTAGGATCAACAAAGAATGTTTTATGAAATTTGGAATTTCAGGTCGAGAGAAAAATCCCATTTTTCCTATATTGGACTATCAATCTCTATGGCTTTGGAAATTATTCTTTTAACTGTAACAAGTGTTTCTTCAGCTTCACGTAGTTCAGGTATTTGTCAAAACTTAATGATTTTTCGTTAAAAAAATTAATGACAGGCAATTGATCTTGAGAATCGGATCATTGTGATGTGCAATTTGCTGATCAAATAAAAAATTCAAAATCTGTTTAAAAGCATTGCATATCATTTTGATTCAATTTCGTAATCCATCTGATCAACTAGCATTTACTGTGGAATTTTCAAATTTTAATTGTCAAAATGTAGAATGTCGAAAATGAATTTCGAATTATAATGTTCGTGGCACGCTTTGTTGGGCAACAAAGTTCTGGTTTCGTAAATGTCATACATGCAGTAATATCCTTGGTTATTTTAGGACTTGGAAATGTAGTGGCACCTGTTTTTCATAAAGGCTTTAAAGTCACGAGATATTAAGAAATTAAATTTTCCAAGTTTATTTTTAAAGGATCAATACCTGTAATGTGTATACTAGTATTATGTGCATCGACGAAGAAATTTAAAGATGTAAAAGGCTGTTATTCTAGGAACGGATTATTTTAAATATTCGGTAGCTTAAGATAATATACAAGGGTCGTTTGATAAGTTAGATTAATTTTCCGTTAGATGGCACCAAAATGAACTTTGTAGTTTATGGCCAAGAAATAGCACTCTTCAAACTAACCTCTACCAAGCTTCAACCAAAACCGACGCTTAGTTTGCGTTTGACAGCACAGTGTTTGGCGAAGTTTAATCGGAATCCGCAGGACTTTTGGCTTCGACTCGTTTCTGTGAACGAAACCTGTATCCACCACTATACACCCAAGACAAAGCAGCAGTCAGAGCAGTGGGTACTACCTGGTGAAAGTGCGCCAAAGAAGGCGAAGGCTGTTTTGTCAGCTGGGAAGGTGATGTCCACAGTATTTTGAGATTCCCTAGGAATTATCCCCATTGATTACTTGGAAAAGTGTAAAACTATAACAGGAACGTACTATGCATCAATATCGAACCGTTTGAAAGCCGAGTTACAAAAAAAAACGGCTCCGATCGGCGCACAAAAAAGTGTTAAAACATCACAACAACACACCGGCTCACACCTTCGCAATCGCAATGGCAAAAATATACGAACTGGGCTTCGAATTGATTCTTCAACGGAGGGGGTCCAAAAGTTTTAGTTTGGTACCCGGATCTCCTACAAAAAGTCATAGATAAAAAGAAATATATCTTATATTCGCGCATCCGCCTTAGAGCTCAAAATAACGAATAATAACGAATTTTTCGTTATTTTGGTACGAAATCAATTTTGTAATTCATAAAAAGGGTTCTAAAAATTAGTATTTGCAACTCCAATTATCCTCCAACAACGATGCAGCAATGAAAAATCCAGATACCTCTGAAATTGTTCTTAAAGTTGAAAAAAATGCGAAAAATCACGTTTTCACTTGATTAAATGATATTTTTTCATTGTTAACGATTTTCTCATTGATGAAAAGGGTTCCAAAAGTTAAAACTTACACCTGTAATTGTACCTCGAAAGCTACGTAGAAAAAAAAATTCTTACACATCGTAAATTGTCATTAAATTTAAATAAATTATATAAAAACATTATTTTTTACTAGTAGATGTTACTTTTATAAATGACTTATATTTTAGAAAACAGTTGAATTTTTTCCCCCAGAATATAAATTTAAAAAAAAAATATTTTTTACCAAGAAAGATGAATTTTTAACCAAAGAAGATGAGTTTTCCACTATAGAAGATGAATTATCAACCCAAAAAGGCGAACTTTTGTAGAAGAAAGTTGAATTCTCAACCTTAAAATTTTTAATTTTCATAAAAAAATTATTTTCAACCAAAAAAAGATGAAATTTCAACCAAAAAAGATGACTTTCTTACTATAAAAGATGATTTTTTAACAAAAATGATAATTTTCAATCAAGAAAGACAAATTTTCAAACGAACAGTTGAAATTTCAAAAAAAAAAATCTCAATCAAACAGTTATTTTTACAACCAAATAGTTAAACTTTCAAGCAAAAGATACGAACTTTTTAGAAGACTGTTGAATTGCAAACCTGAAATGTTGAAAGCTCAAACAAGAAAGATGGATTTTTAACCAAAAACAATGACTTTTTTTTAGAAAACAGTTGACTTTTGAAATCGAAAAGATGAATTTTCAACAAAAAAGATCATTTTCAACCAAGAAAGGTGAATTTTCAATATTAAAAATTTGAATCTTTAACAAGAAAGTTATTTTCAACCGAGAAAGATGAATTTTTTACAAAATAAAATGACTTTTCTACCCAAAAAGATGAATTTCCAAAAGAAAAAAAAACTTCCAACCAAACAGTTGAATTTAGAACCCAATTGTTGAATTTTAAACCTACAGAGATAAATTTTCAATCAAATGGTGGAATTTTTAAGCAAAAAGGTTAAACTTCAACAAAAAACAGTTACATTTTCAACCAAATAGGTGAATTTTGAAGCCAAGAAGACGAATTTTTAGAAGAGAGTTAAATTTTCAAATTTAAAAATTTGAATTTTTAACTTTAAAAATTCAAATTTTTAACAATAAAGTTATTTTCAACCGACAAAGATGAATTTTTTACCAAAAAAGATAACTTTTCTACCCGAAGAGATGAACTATCAAAAAAAAAATTCTCTACCAAGCAGTTCATTTACAACCAAATAGTTGAACTTTTAAACAAAAAAGCCGAATTTTTAACAAACCAGTTGAATTTTCAAACGAAGAAGATGATTTTTTTTTAGCAAGTTGAATGTTCATCGTGAATTTTTGAATTTTCTATAAAAAAATATTTTCAACCAAGAAAGATGAATTTTTAACCAAAAAAAGATGATTTTTCTGCCATAAAAGATGAATTTTCAACAAAAAAGTTGATTTGTCAAAATAAAAAGTTGAATGTTTTGAAAAACAGTTGACTTTTAAACCCAAAAAGTTAAATTTTTAATAAGTATTTTACTATTTTACGAGTAAAATAGTCAAAAGTAATGATTTAATATAATTTATTCAAATTTTATGACAATTTATGAGGTCAGTTACACCAGCTATCCCCCCCCCCCCTCTATCATAATTTTAAAATTTTTTTAGCTCACTGAATTACGCCGTAAATGCACTCATGTGCGCCATCAATAAAAATTTTCGCGCTGCAAAACAAATTTTAGATTGCATGACCTTGAAGAACTCCAAATGCGCTGGTATGCGCCATAAAGCAACAATTTTGCACGACATTGATAACCGAGTTATCAGCGACACAAATGGGGGGAGGGGCTGGCGCGATTTTTCTAAAGTAATAACCATTTTTTTTTTAATTCATCATAGCCATCCGTCAAAACTTCACATGCGCTCAAATGCGCCACCAATAAAAAATTTTGCGCCAACTAATTTACAGATATATCGTTTTTTTGGTGGAAAGGGGCAGTGTTACGTAGGTGTTAAATCCTCTACCGTGATATTCAATTGAAACTAACTGAGAGGGAAGTATTCGTCTTCAAATGCGCTCATATGCTCATATGCTCATATGCTCATATGCTCATATAGTCATATGCTCATATGCGATTTTTCGGCACAACCTCAAATGCGCTCATATGCGCCACAAAAATTTTCTGCATATCCAAAAAATTGCACAAGATATGAAAATTCTAGCACTATGCAAAGTGATGACCATTAAAAAAAACTATAATCTGTGATGATGACAGACTTTTCGTATAGGATTTCAAATACGCTCATACATGCTACAAAAATTTTGGGCATATCTTAAAAATTGTCCAAGATATGGCAGTCATAACATTTTGGAAAGTGATAACAAATGAATTTTTTTCAATTTTAAAAGTATCTGCACCCCTTTTGATATAACTTTAAATGCGCTCATATGCACCTTAAAAGAAAGTTACAAATCTTGAAAATTATTCACGATACGGAGGTTTTAACACTTTGTGAAGTGATGACCAAAGAAAAAAAATCGTTTAATCTTAAAACTTTCCTCAGCGTTTTCGGTACAATCTGAAATGCGCTGATATGCGCCACAAAAATTTTCTATGTATCTAAAAAATTGTCCAAGATGTGCTATGACCACTATATCTTGGACAATTTTTTAGATACATAGAAAATTTTTGTGGCGCATATGAGCGCATTTAAAGTTGTATCTAAAGGAGTGCAGATACTTTTGAAATTGAAAGAAAAATTCACTTGTTATTACTTTCCAGAATGTTATAACCGCCATATCTTGGACAATTTTTTAGATGTGGAGAAAATGTTTATGGTGCATATGAGCGCATTTTAAATGCTATACGAAAAGTCCGTCATCCCCGCAGATTATAAAAAAAATTTCTTTGGTGATCACCACTTTGCAAAGTGTTATAACCTCCATATCTTGTGAGATTTTTTAGATATGCATGAAATTTTTATAGCGCATATAAGCGCATTTAAAGTTGTGTCTAAAGGGGTGCAGATACTTTTGAAATTTAAAGAAGAATTCACGTGTTATCACTTTCCAAAATCTTACGACCACCATATCTTGGACAATTTTTTAGATATGCAGACAAATTTTGTGGCGCATATGAGAAAAATTAAAGTTGTATCTAAAGGGGTGAAGATACTTTTGAAATTGAAAGAAGAATTCACTTGTTATCACTTTCCAAAATGTTATGACCGCCATATCTTGGGCAATTTTTTGGATATGCAGAAAACTTTTGTGGCTCATATGAGCACATTTGAGGTTCTGCCGAAAAGACTGCAGAAAGTTTGAAGATTAAACAATTTTCATGCTTTGGTCATCACTTCGCAAAGTGTTAAAATCTCCGTATCGTGGACAATTTTCAAGATTTGCAAAGTTTCTTTGTGTTGGTGCAACTAAACTCAATTTATAATGTGTGAGAGTTGTAGGTGCAAGTACTAAGTTTTAGAACCCTCTCCATTCATAAAAAAATCGTTACAAATAAAAAAAAGATAATTTAATCAAGTAGAAACATGATTTTTCTCCTTTTTTCAAGCTTAATGACAATTTAGGATGCATACGGATATTTTTATTGCTGCATAGTTTTCGGAGGATAATTATAGTTGTGAATATCAATTTTAAAACCCTTTTCATTCATTAAAAATTGATTTTGTACCAAAATAGAAAAAATTTCGCTATTATTATCGTGGATGCGCGATCATAAGATATATCTTTTTATCTGTAACTTTTTGTGGGAGATCCGGGTATCAAACTACAACTTTTGGACGCCTTCCAAATTAAAAAAAATATATATATTTTTTGCTCCACCCTAATGTATGTTAAAAATGAATTCCTAATTAAAATGTTTGTAGCGCGCTTTGTTGGACAACAAAATGCTGGCTTCGTAAATATTTTTCATGCAGTAAATATCCTGGGTTATTTTAGGACTTGGAAATATAGTGGCACCTGTTTTTCATAAAGGCTGTAAAGTGACAGGATATTAAGAAATTAAATTTTCCAAGTTTGTTTATAGAGGATCAACACCTTATAGTCAACAATGTATACTAGTATTATGTGCATCGACAAAGAAATTTGAAGATTTAAAAGGCTGTTTTTCTAGGATCGGATTATTTTTCGGTAGCTAAAGATAACATTTACAAAAGAAGCTCAACAATTTTCTGTGTCATAGTTATACAAAAACTACGAAATGCATACAAAATATAGAGACGATATTTTCATTGTAGAAGTTCGGTAAAAGTTTAGTTTAGTAAAAGTTTAGTAAAAGTTTCTAAACTAGGACCTAAAAATTGGAAGAATTTCTGATTGCATACCATTACCCTCTAGAAAATTTTCTAGTGAGGAAAGAAAACTTCTTTTTCTGATAAAGTTAAATAATACAGAATAAACTTCATAGAAATTTGTTGAAATAAGTAGACACTTATCTCTCAGAACCAGATTTTTCAAAGGAACGAGATTTCAATTAATTTAAAAGGAAAGTATCGATTCCAAAATATTTCAGAAAATTTATTCTTTAAACTTTAAATCTTTTCTTTAGAGTCGGTCTTAAAAAATTATGAGTGAATGTGTATTTTTTTAAATATTGTCACTTACAAATTTGAGGAATATAATATTTCGCTTTAAAATTCATTTTTTATTGTGTATGAAAGGATCAATATTTGCAGATACAATATACTTATGGATAAGAAAATAACAAGCCCCTAACGGAATGTCCGTTAATTAGGTAAGGATGATTCTAAATTTTTTTGACCCCATCCACCCCCCTCCTATTGTAAAGATTCGTAAGATTCTTGTGACCCCCCACCCTCTTTTTACGTGAGATTTTATATTTTTACTCAATATATCAACAATATATCAATTATTTTCACTGTAAACGAGATTTCAAAAGATTTGAAAGATTTCCAGTGATTTGAAAGGATTTCAAGAGATTTCAAGTGAATTTAAGGTATTTCAAAGGACTACAAAGTAATTCAAAGAATCGCAAAATTTTTATGGATTGAAACGACATTTCCGAAGCTTTTTAAGTACTTCGTGAGGCTTCAAGGCATTACAGAAATTTTAGAGTTTTTCAAACGATTCCAAAGGATTACGAGAGATTTCAAAGATTTTAAGCAATTTTAAAAGTTTCAAGAATCTCAATTTTTTCAGAGATTTTACAAGATTTCAAGGAACTTTAAGCAGTTGAATCAGTGTTCAAGAGATTTTATGTGACTTCAAGAGATTCCGAAGGATTTTGACGGATGTTACTTATTTTAAGGAATTAAGAACGATTTCCGCGGATTAGAAAGAATTATACGGGATTCCAAGGGATTTTAAGAGATTTAGAAATACTTTGAATAAAATCACGAAAATTCAAAGGGTTTTAAAGGATTTCAAGAGATACCGAAGTATTTTCACGAATTTTGAACGATATCAGTGGATTTTAATTGGATTTCGAAGATTTGAAAGGATTCAAAGGAATTTAATAAGACGTCAAAAGATTTCAAAGGATTTCAAGAAATTTTAACGGATTCTAAGAGATTCAAAGCAGTTTCGAAGATTTTACGGGATTTCAGAGGATTTCCGCATATTATGAAGGATTCTAAGGAATTTTGAGGAATTTTAATGACTTCTAAAAGATTTTAATTTTTCAAATGTTTTAAGGGATTTCAAGAGATTCGGTAAGATTCCAACGAATTTCCAACGATTCTGAAGATTTCAAGCGATTTCAAGGATTTCAAGTGATCTCACGGAATCTCAAATTATAGATTTTAAGGGATCATAAAGGATTATATTGGATTTTCATGGGATTTTGAAGATTTCAAGCGATTTCAAGGATATAAAAAGACTTCACGAAATCTCAAAGAGATTTAAGGGATTCAAAGGGATTTTAAGAGATTTCAAAATATTTCAAAAAAAGTTACGGGATTACAAAGGTTTTTGAAGGGTTGAAAGAGATACCGAAGTATTTTCACGAAATTTGAAAGATATCAAGGGATTTTAATTGGATTTCGAGGATTTGAAGGGATTTGAAGAAATTTCATGAGATTTAGAAATATTTGTGAGGATTTTACGGGATTTTAAAGGATTTTAAGAGATTCAAAGTGGTTTCGATGTCCTTACGGAATTTCTAAGGATTTTAAGAAATTCCAAAGATTCCAATTTTTATCCATGGATTTT
This sequence comes from Melikaiella ostensackeni, assembly GCA_032362435.1. Lineage (NCBI taxonomy): Eukaryota > Metazoa > Arthropoda > Insecta > Hymenoptera > Cynipidae > Melikaiella > Melikaiella ostensackeni. The sequence continues at coordinate 32,770,754 of JAUMHM010000078.1, read as the reverse complement.
AGAGGATTTCGTAAGATTTCAAAAGGTTTAACGGGATTTCAAAGGATTTTAAGAGATTTCAAAGATCCCAAGCATATATAGGGATTTTAGAAGATTTCGTAAGATTTCAAAATATTTAATGGAATTTCAAAGGATTTCCGCATATTATGAAGGATTTTAAGGGATTGTGAGGAATTTTAATGGCTTTTAAAAGATTTTAATAAATTTTCAAATGTTTTAAGGAATTTCATGAGATTTGGAAAGATTCAAACAAATTTTTAACGATTTTCCAACGATTTTGAAGATTTCAATCGATTTCAAGGACTTTCAGTGATTTCACGAAATCTCACATTATAGATTTTAAGGGATTTTAAAGGATTATATGGGATTTTTTTGAGATTTTGAAGATTTCAAGCTTTTTCAAGGATGTAAAAATATTTCACGGAATCTCATAGAAGTTCAAGGGATTCTAAGGGATTTTAAGAGATATCAAAATAATAATTTTCAAAAAAGTTACGGGATTACAAAGGTTCTTAAAGGATTGAAAGAGATACCGAAGTATTTTCACGAATTTTGAAAGATATCAAGGGATTTTGATTGGATTTCGAGGATTTGAACGGATCTGAAGGAATTTCATAAGGTTTAGAAAGATTTGCAAATGTTTGTAATGATTTTACGGGATTTTAAACGATTTTAAGAGATTCAAAGTGGTTTCGATGTTCTTACGGAATTTCTAAGGATTTTAATAGATTCCAAAGATTCCAATTGATATCCATGGATTTTAGAGGATTTTGTAAGATGTCTAAAGGTTTAACGGGATTTCAAAGGATTTTAAGAGATTTTAAAGATTCCAAGCATATCCACGGATTTTAGAGGATTTCGTAAGATTTCAAAATATTTAATGGAATTTCAAAGGATTTCCGCATATTATGAAGGATTTTAAGAAATTTTGAGGAATTTTTATGACTTTTAAAAGATTTAAATGAATTTTCAATTGTTTAAAGGAATTTTAAGAGATTCGGAAGGATCCCAACGAATTTTCAACGATTTTCCAACGATTTTGAAGATTTCAAGCGATTTCAAGGATTTCAAGTGATCTCACGGAATCTCGAATTATAGATTTTAAGGGATTATAAAGGATTATATGAGATTTTCATGGCATTTTGAAGGTTTCGAGCGATTTCAAGGACTTTAAAAGATTTCACGAAATCTCAAAGAATTTTAAGGGATTCCAAGGAATTTTAAGAGATTTCAAAATATTTCAAAAGAAGTTACGGGATTACAAAGGTTTTTAAAGGATTGAAAGAGGTACCGAAGTATTTTCACGAATTTTGAAAGATATCAAGGGATTTTGATTGGATTTCGAGGATTTGAACGGATCTGAAG